>JAHKKF010516794.1:0-14772 GCA_019740295.1 Labeo calbasu | reverse complement strand
GGTCGGTGTTCCGTGGTCCGCTCACCACCAGATGTCACTCTCACCCTATCTACACACACTGACTGTTGCATTACACCCCGGACTACATCTCCCGGAATTCATCGCGCTGATTGTGTCAGCTCCTGTGACCAATCAGCAGCGCTATAAAAGCCCCGGCCTTTCCCCTCGCAAGCCACGGAGTATTGTTGTTGTGTTTCTATTGTTAGCGTTCCCTAGTTTCCTTGTTCCCGAGTTCCTAGTTTCCTGTGTTTAGTTCCCTCGCCTGGCTCCCCCGTTTTCGACTGTTCGCCGTCTGCCTACTGGACTCCGCTCGTTCGCTTGGATTATTCTCTACGTCTTGCCTGTGATATTCCTGTTTGCTGTTGTTTGACCCTGCCTGTACGACCACGTATCCGTCTCGTCCATTTAATAAAAGCTCGCACATGGATCCGCTCGCCTCTCGTCTCACTCACTCCGTTACAGAATACTCCGCCGAAACAGGATCCAGCAGCTTCACCCCCGGACATTCAGCAGATATGGACACGGACAGGATTCTTTTCAGGATTAAACAGGGACCACGTACACTCGAGCAACACATCAGTGAGTTTTTGGCCATTTCAAACCATTCCACCCTCCCGGACTGTGTCATAATAGAAATATTTTGTGATGGCTTAAATGAGCCATTAAAGGCAAGGCTGAGATGCGAGGGTCCGCGGTCATCCCTGGCTGACTTTTTGGATTATGCACTGTTGTGTGTGGGCTCGCCATTACTGTGGGTGTCGCGGAGGAGGAACGCGACAACGCGGTAATGGCGGACGCGCATCCCTTTCGCAAGATGGTGGCCGCGCCGGTGCACGCTCACAAAATGGCGGCGACGGCGGAGCGCGTTCACACCATGGCAGCGACAACAGAGCCCGTGCACAAAATGGCCGCAACGGCGGAGCCCGTTTACAAAATGGTGGCGATAACGGAGCTTCGTCACGTCACAGCTGCCATACTAGAGTCCAGTCAAGTTGCAGCTGTGTTTCCTGAGCCAAGTCGAGTTTCCAAGACAAGTCAAGTTGCAGCTGCGTTCCCTGAGTCAAGTCAAGTTTCCAAGCCAAGTCAAGTTGCAGTTGCATTTCCTGAGCCAAGTCAAGTTTCCAAGTCAAGTCAAGTTGCAGCTGCGTTCCCTGAGTCAAGTCAAGTTTCCAAGTCAAGTCAAGTTTCCAAGTCCGGTCAAGCAACAGAGTCAAGTCAAGCAACAGAGTCAAGTCAAGCCAAAGCTGCTGTTCTCCATGAGTCAAGCCAAGACACAGCTGTTCCCCATGAATCAAGCCAAGATACAGCTGTTGTTCTCCATGAGTCAAGCCAGGACATAGCTGTGCCCCACGAGTCAAGCCAAGTCACAGCTGTGCCCCACGAGTCAAGCCAAGTCACAGCTGTTCCCCACGAGTCAAGTTACGTTACAGCTGTTGTTCCTGAGTCAAGCCATGTTGTTCCTGAGTCAAGTCACGTTACAGCTGTTGTTCCTGAGTCTAGCCATGTTGTTCCTGAGTCAAGTCACGTTACAGCTGATTTCCATGAGCCAAGCCAGGTTACAGCAGATCTTCATGAGCCTAGTCAAGTTGCTGCTGTTGCCCTTGAGCCAAGCCAAGCCAAAGTTGATCTTCATGAGCCAAGCCAGGTTACAGCAGATCTTCATGAGCTAAGTCAAGTTGCTGCTGTTATTCCAGAGCCAAGTCAAGCAACAGTTGATCTTCACAAGTCAAGCGAAGTCACAGCCGTGGTTCCTGAGACAAGCAGAGTCACAGCCATGGTGCCTGAGCCAAGCAAGGTCAAAACTGTCATTCCTGAACCAAGTCAGGTCTTTGCTGGTCTTCACGAGCCAGGCCAAGTCACTGCTGATCTCCATGGGTCAAGTCAAGTCACTGCTGTTCACCATGAATCCAGTCAAGTCACAGCCAATCTCTACGAACCAAGTCAGACCACAGCTGATCTTCATGAGCCAAGTGAAGTTACTGCGGACGGCCGAGAATCACATCACGTCCCGCCTGACGGTCCAGAGTCACGTCACGTCCCGCCTGACGGTCCAGAGTCACGTCACGTCACGTCCCGCCTGATGGTCCAGAGTCACGTCACGTCCCGCCTGACGGCCCAGAGTCACGTCACGTCCCGCCTGACGGCCCAGAGTCAAGTCACGTCCCGCCTGACGGCCCAGATTCAAGTCACGTCCCGCCTGACGGCCCAGAGTTAAGTCACGTCCCGCCTGACCGCCCAGAGCCTCGCCCTGTCTCGTCTGACCGCCCAGAGCCTCGCCATGTCTCATCTGACCGCCCAGAGCCTTGCCATGTCTCGACTGACATCCCAAGGTCACGGCCTATCATGATGGCCAGCGTACTGGATCCACCACTAGTGTCAGTGCGGGCAGCCAACATCCCAGTGGCATTAGCGCCTTCTGAATCCACCAGTAAGGAGACCCTACCTCCCGCTGCTGCTCTTCCTTTAATGGCGGTTACCATTTGGTGTGTGTGGGCTGCACACTGTGTCCCTGAGGTCACGTCTGTTCACAAGTCAGCTCCTGAGGTCACGTCTGTTCACAAGTCAGCTCCTGAGGTCACATCTGATCACAAGCCTGTTCCAGAGCTCTCTTCGGTCGGAGAAGCCACGCCAATGCCTCCTGAGGTGTCAGCTTCGGCTGTAGATCCTCCTAGGGAGGCGGCGTTCTTCCTCAAACTCTCTGCTTCTCCCCTCATTCTGTCTGCCTCCTCTGTCCGTTCTCCCCAGGTCCCAGTATATGACGCGGGTTCCTGCTCTGCCCTGGAGGGCCCCGGCGCTTCCTGCTCTGCCCTGGAGGGCCCCGGCGCCTCCTGCTCTGCCCTGGAGGGCCCCGGCGCCTCCTTCTCTGCCTCCTGTTCCGCCCTGGAGGGCTCCTGCGCCTCCGGCTCCACCCTGGAGGGCTCCTGTGCCTCCTGCTCTACCTCCGGCTCCGCCCTGGAGGGCTCCTGCGCCTCCGGCTCCGCCCTGGAGGGCTCCTACGCCTCCTGCTCTGCCTCCGGCTCCGCCCTGGAGGGCTCTTGCGCCTCCTGCTCTGCCTCCGGCTCTGCCCTGGAGGGCTCCTGCGGCTCCTGCTCCGCCCTGGAGGGCTTCTGTTCCGCCTCCGGCTCCACCCTGGAGGGCTCCTGTGCCTCCTGCTCCACCTCCTGCTCCGCCTCCGGTCCCGCCCTGGAAGGTTTCTGCCCTGCCGGTTCTGCCTCAGTCTCCTGGCCCTCCCACTGCTCCCCAGGACAGTTTTTCTGTTGGAGCGTCTGGAAGCCGCTCCTTGGGGGGGGGCTATGTTACGAATCTGCTCGGTGTTCCGTGGTCCGCTCACCACCAGATGTCACTCTCACCCTATCTACACACACTGACTGTTGCATTACACCCCGGACTACATCTCCCGGTATCCATCGCGCTGATTGTGTCAGCTCCTGTGACCAATCAGCAGCGCTATAAAAGCCCCGGCCTTTCCCCTCGCAAGCCACGGAGTATTGTTGTTGTGTTTCTATTGTTAGCGTTCCCTAGTTTCCTTGTTCCCGAGTTCCTAGTTTCCTGTGTTTAGTTCCCTCGCCTGGCTCCCCCGTTTTCGACTGTTCGCCGTCTGCCTACTGGACTCGCTTGGATTATTCTCTACGTCTTGCCTGTGATATTCCTGTTTGCTGTTGTTTGACCCTGCCTTTACGACCATGTATCCGTCTCGTCCCTTTAATAAAAGCTCGCACATGGATCCGCTCGCCTCTCGTCTCACTCACTCCGTTACAGTTAGCTTACACTAAATGTATTTCTCTTAAATAATTAACAGATCAACAAAAGGAAAAAAAAAAAACTCTGCAACAAGTATAACCCACTTGTGTTTTTGTGACATTCTTAATGCATTTTATTTGTTATATCTTTACTTTACTAAATGTATCTGATTGCGCAGGCGTTTTACACGCACACACAAATTCCAGTGTTGCTAACTTGACATTTCAGCCCTTAATCAAACTAAAATGCAGTCAACCAAACATAAAAGCTACAATGCTCAATTTAAAAGGTCCACTGTAAATCAGCGTGTAGCACCAAAATAATTTTTGCGCATGTGAAGGATGATTTACGTGGATATTGGAACACAAGTGAAGTACAAAGACTTGTTTACATCATGGATAATAGTTTATTTTTATGTCTAAATATTTTTATTTTATTTTTTATTTTGCATTTAAAGTGAAACTAAATAGGCTATAATGTTTATTAATGTTTTGTTACTCACTTAATATACATACTGTATAAATTAATGCTATTGTTTGCAAATATAAGGTTAAAGGGTGTTTTTAGAGTAAGATCAATTTCGCTTTCATGAGTTACTTACTCTTTTCAGCTGGGTTTCGTTTCTCTGTGTCATAAACTCCAGGGGCAAGGCTTCTAAATCGGGGTATATGTACGGGCGTGATATTTAAATGACGACAGTTTTCAGCCGCCACATTTATTAATGTACGATCATTCGTACAACAGGATTGGTGCCATACAAATGTTTCATGAATCACGCGTGAACTCTTGTCGTAAGTTGATTTGTGCGCACGGATCTGCACTCATTTCTACGTTAGATTGATCTCAGTCCAACCGAGCATCGGTGGGATGTGCTGAACGAACAATTCAGATCCATGGAGGCCCCACCTCATAACTTACATGACATAAAGGGTCTACTGCTAACATCTTGGTGCCAGATACCACAGCACACCTTCAGGGGTCTAGTGGAGTCCATGCCTCGATGAGTCAGGGCTGTTTTGGTAGCAAAAGGGGGACCAACACAATATTAGGAAGGTGGTCATAATGTTATGCCTGATGTACACCTCTGTAAATACATACAATTTAAATTCACAGCTCGCACACTTTAATGCCCTTTTAAATAGAACATATACCCTCACTTTGAACAGGAATATCCTGTGATGTCCACTTCAAAGGTCACTTACAGTCTAATAGAAGAAGTGTCTGAAATTATAATAGATATACTTACAAAATATGCAGAACAGGAGGGAGTGAGGACTGGAATTGAAAACCACTGCAATAAGGTATTTAGTGCGTGCTGTATTCGCAATACAGTCTGTTCCCCTAACGGCCTTCAGCTTTGACTGTATTCATAGTACTGTTTGGCTTCTCATATTGCGTACACACACATTGTTTGCTATAGTAGTGGTATAAGCACCTGCACAATGCCAAAAAGCTGAGAGAAGTTGTCAGAAAGAGAGGACAGAAAACTGAAAAGCCTCTTACCATTTCTATCATGATATCTTACACTACTTCAAATCTGATCTGACTCTTCAGATTGAGATGTATTCCAGAAATGTTTAATCACATGGATATTGTTTGTATCTAGTTTATAAACTAGATGTTTTTTGTTGTTCAGACCAACAGAAACACAAAATCAGATTTTTGTATCTTAAATGCTCTGAATGAATGTCTGAATGTGAATACCCCTTAAAGCACCAGAATCAACCGGTCATATGAGAACAAATGATTAGTCTGCATTTTATGTAATTTTGGTTAATGCTTGAGACATTAAGTATGTGTACCTGTCGTATTGGCTCAGGTACTCTGTAGAGACAGCAGGTGTGTGTGAGTCTGACTGCTGTATCCAAAGTGATTCGGTGACCCACAGAAACATACACAGGTTTGATGCTGCTTTGGGAACTGCGGAGAGCCTGAAGAAAAACAACAAAAACACAGATGTATTCACTCATACATTTCAAACAAACAATCTACCCTAATTTAATAAAAGAAAACATAACACATGAACGCACACACACACACATATATACAGTTGCAATCAAAGTTATTCAGCCCCCCAGAGACTGCAGTACTTTAATACAAGCTTGTCTGAAGATCCAGGACTTTATTTAAAAAAATGCATCTACAACAGTTTCCTGGCATATTAAAAGTGATAATGTCAATATATAATTTAATATTTTTGAGTTATAGGATTTTTTAGTAACACAGCTATGTCATAATTATTCAACCCCTATTCAACATTGCTGTTTTAAGTCACTTATTTTTATTGTAGGGAACAAAATTGTCTTAAAACACAATTAAGCCTTTAGAAACTCTATTTAAAAAACAGAATTAGCTTGGGCTGTTACATATTCATTTATTTATCCCATGCATGTGTAATTTCAGTAGCAAATATGGTAAAGTCAACAGAGCTCTCACAAAAGCTATAGAGAAGAAATAGTTCTATTACTTTAGAAGTCTAAGGCTACATGAAGATTTCCAAAACATTAAAAGACACAGGTGGCAGCTTTATTCCTTAATTTAAAGTGTGTTGTACCAGAAAACCTTTGAGGGTGTTCAACAACAAAAAAAGCACAATATCAGGTTACACTTTTTTTTGATAATCCACTTTAGACATTCTACTAACTATCAGTGTTGGGGGTAACACATTACAAGTAACGCGAGTTACGTAATCAGACTACTTTTTTCAAGTAACTAGTAAAGTAACGCAAAATATCTGTAACGTGGGGAGGGAGACAAGAGGCAAGCGGATCCATTTGCAAGCTTTTATTGGGACGAGACAGAAACATGGTGAAAACAGGCAGGGTCGGAACAATAGCAAACAAGTGTAGCGAAGGCAAGACGTGGGGATAGTCCGTGCAGCAGGCGTGGGTAACGGCGAACGTAATCCGAAGGGGTAATCCGTAAAACAACCAAGAAGTCCAAGAGACAGGCGGCGAGACAGACGAAACGAGATGACCAGGTGAGAAAGCTAAACTAAGGGAATGTACAGGCGACCTCTGGTGGTGGGCAGACCGGACAGGATTCATGACACTATCTGAGTTACTTTTTCAAATAAGTAACGCCAGTTACTTTTTTCCCATTTATTTATTGAAAGCTCTCCTGTCCCCATGTTGTGAGAAATTGGGAGTAAGATGTGAAATGTGAACATTCATTAATTCATCTTACAAAAAACAGATTCAGTATTCCTCGAAATGAATAAAAACAGTGAAATGCAATGCTCAGAATATGATGCAAACCTGCAATAATTAAATGTTAAATAATACCAATATTCCTTTTTAAAGTAACTAACGTAACTAGTTACTTTTTTAGGGAGTAAAGCAATATTGTAGTGCATTACTTTTAAAAGTAACGGTAACACTTTAGAATAGAGTACACTTATTCGCTATTAACTACGATTTTCCCTCAATAAATTCCTAATTATTGAGCTGCTTATTAATAGTTAGTAAGGTAGTTGTTAAGTTTAGGTACTGGGTAGGATTAAGCATGCAGAATAAGGTCATGTAGAATAAGGCATTAATAAGTGCTTAACTAGTACTAATAATGGCTAATATTCTAGTAATATGCATGCTAATAAGCAACTAATTAAGAAACCGTAAAATAAAGTAGTACCAAAGTAACTTTCCCCAACACTGCTAACTATGCAACTACATATCAACTAAATCTCATTAATTTGTAACTACATGTCTACTAACTCTACTAATTCTACTAGGTTAGTAGAATAAGTTAACATATACTTGCAAAGTTTAGAAGAGTGTTAGAAGATATTAAGCAGACAGTCTACTAATACTCTAATGACTAGTTGACATGCAGTTGCAAAGTTGCTTACTGTTAGTAGAATGTCTAAAGTGGACTATCAAAATAAAATGTTACCCAATATTATAAAATGTTTTATCAGAGCAACTAAGAAAAACCTGCAATATACAGCCAAAGACTGGTTGAAGACAACCTGACAAAGGGAGGAAAAACATTTCAATGCAGAGTATAAGATGAACACAAGACAAGTATGGCCTTCATGTTGAGGCATTTTGCCAAATACCACACTTGACCAAGAAGAACAAAAAGGCAGACATGAACATGCTGTTCAATAATGTTTTATGGAGTGATGTGACCAAACTGGAACTTTTTGGACCCATGGATCAGCAGTATGTCTGGTGCAAAATAGGCAAAGCTTATAAGCAGAAGAACACCATCTACACTATCAAACTTGGAGGTGGGCCAGTCCCGTTATGGGGTTGTTTTACTGTAGCAGGAAGTAGAAAACATGACCGTATGAAGGATATCATGAATTCTTTAAAGTATCAGGCCATTTTAAACGTGATGCCTTTGGTGCAATGACTGATGGTAATGATCAATGGACTTTCCTGCAGGACAATCATCCCAAAGTGTACAACCAAATCTACTTATACTTGGTTCAGGTATCAGTTATAGAATGTTCTTGAGTGGCCTGTTTAGTCTCCATATTTAATTCTCATTGAAACTATTTGGTTGAATTTAAAGAAAGTAGTGTTAATATTAAGATTATCAGTGATCTGAAAACTTTTTTCAGATGAGGAATGGGTCGAGATTACAGTAGAGAGGTGACAAAAGCTTCTAAGCACTTCCAAGCAGCATTTATTGGTGGTTTTAAAGAATAAAAGATTCTGCAACAAATTTTACTTTTGGGGGTGGAATGATTTTGAACATGAATGTTTAGACCCAATAGATTTTTTTCATTAGTCATCAACATACGTTCTTGGTGGCGAGTGCTCTCCAGTGTGGCAGCAGAACATGGGATTGAGAACAAAAATAAAACTGTCACATAGAAACAACATAGCAACACATAACAACATAGAAAATGGAGAGTATTGGCAAACAAACATAAAGAGCAGCAAATGCAAGACTAATGCACATAACAAAAATACTTTAAAGAAAGCATTACTACTGGCAGTACAGGAGCTGGAAAGTGTCTAAAGGAACATAATTATAACCGGTAGTATTGAGTAAACAAGTAGTCTTTAAGTTGTGATTTAAATTCCGAGAATAAGGTTATTGTCCTTAATGCCAGTGGCAAAGAGTTCCATGTCTTAGGAGCCATGACAGAAAATGACCTGTCACCCACTGAAGATAGACAAAATCTAGGTACAGTCAGAAGATTACACCCTGAAGATCGAAGTGATCAAGATGGAATGTAAGGAGAAAGTAAGTCAGAAAGGTAACAGAGAGCAAGGCCATTGAGTGATTTAAAGGTAAGCAAAAGAATTTTATAAATAATGCGAGATGACACAGGTAACCAGTGGAGGTTAAATAAGACAGGGGTGATATGAACAGGTTGTTTAGTGTGGGTTAATATTCTTGCAGCAGAATTTTGAATGTATTGTAAGTGAGAAATTGAGTATGCTGGTAAGCCAGCAAAAAGAGCATTACAGTAGCCAATGCGCAATGTAATAAAAGCATGCATTCTATGCATCCTAAGATTCTGCATCTATAGGGCTGACATAAGAAAGAAGCTGGGCTATACGGTGAAGCTGAAAAAATGCAACTTTGGAAAGTTTGTTAATGTAGACATCCAGGGTCAGTGAAGGTTTAAGAGTGATACCTAAATTTCTAACAGTGGCTGATGGAAAAATTGTTGTGGCATCAATGTTAAAGCTGGGAACATTAGCTACATTTTTTGTTAAGAGTTGGGGGGCCAGTAATTAAAATTTCTGTCTTGCTCAAATTCAAACTTAGCCATGTCTTTAACTCATTAACACTCATAGATAGTGATGTGGTTTGGTGGATAGAATCTGGTATATATTTTATTGTATATATTTGAATTTCATCAGCATAACAGAGATAATGAAACCCATGACGAATAATATTTCCAAGAGGCATAATGCAAATAATAAACAGTAATGGGCTGAGAACAGAGCCCTGGGGAACACCCTGTACAAGTAGAGCAGTGGGGGATTTGCAACTGTGCATAGCAACACAGTATTGTCTGTCGGTGAGATAGGAAGAGAACCAAGACAATGCAGCACCTGAAACACCTATCTCTGAAAGGCGAGAGAGCAATAATTTGTGGCAGACACTATCAAATGCTGAGCTGAGGTCGAGTAATATAAGCAAGGAAAGATTACCGTAGTCACCAGCAAGTAAGAGATCATTGACAAACTTTACTAGAGCAGTTTCAGTGCTGTGATGTGAACAGAAACCAGATTGAAATAACCAGATTGAACTTTTCTAGTTCATTGAGAGCTAGAAAACACTGTCGCTGAGTGGCAACAACCTTTTCCAGATTTTTTTAAACAAATGCTAAATTGGAGACTGGGCAATAATTACTGAAATCAGCTATATCCAGGTTTGTTTTTTTAAGAACGGGTGTAACAGCAGCAGTTTTGAGTGAAGTTGGGACAGTGGCAGAGAGAAAGGACATATTTACAAAGTGTGAAATGAGCAGAGATGACAGAAGAACAGTGTTTCAAAAAGTGGGTGCAGGATCTAACCAACATGAGGAAGAATTACAATTCTGTATTAATTCACTAATCATGGTTGAATTAGTCAAGGTAAAATTACTCAAGAGTTGGACAGACTGAGCTTGCTCACAAGTACTTGAGGTTTCATAACAAAATACTAAAAGCTCCACATAGAGCATTCAATTTTGTCTGAAAATGGTGCAGTAAAGAACAGCACAAATCATCAGATTCAGATTGACTGAGACTATGGTTGGGTGGCTGGACTAGTTTATTTACCATGCCAAACAAAGCTTTGGCCTTTTGTTAGCTTTATTTTAGATTTTAGAAATATAGATAGAGTGTGCTGTATTCAAGGCAATTTTATAATGCCTAATGTGTTCCGAAAATGCTTGAAAATGGACAGTCAAATCAGTTTTCCTAAACAGCTGTTCAAGCTGTCTGCTTTTAGCCTTCATAGCACCAAGCTCAGCATTAAACCAAGGGGAAGTGTGAGAAAAGAGAACAGACCTGGTCCTGATTGGAGCATGTTCATCTAAAGCAACAGCAATAACAGAGTGATACAGGTCAGATATCATAGATGGACAGGTAGAACTGAAAACATCAGAAATAGTAAAAGCAACTGAGGCAGCAAAACCATTGACACTGATAGCACTGACATTAGGATACGAAATGGTTGTGTTATTAGTACATTTAGTTGGATGAATTAACATAAAGTCAAATATAATAAGCATATGGTCAGATATAGGATAAGATTAACCACTGGTGGAGATATTATTTAAGCCAGATGTACAGACTAAGTCAAGTGTATGACCATAAATGTGAGTTGGGAAATTAACATTCTTGGTAAGATCAAAGCAGTCCAGGACAGACTTTAATTGATTACTATTAGAGCACACAGTATCAACGAGGATATTAAAGTCACCAAGTAAAATGACCTGGGAGGCTGCAGCACAAGCTAAGGTAAGTAGTTTTGAGAAAAATTAACTTTGCTGCTTGGGTGGTCTATAGATAAGGATAAGAATGTGAGGACAGTTCAAGCCAACTTTCACAGCCATAAATTCAAAAGACTTAGGACTGTGAAAATCCAACTGAGTTATTGGTTATAGAGCTCCAGTAGATGACCGCAAGACCGCCCCCTTTACCATTCTTAGACAGGTACTGATATGAGTTCGGAGTAAGAAGGTTAAGATTCATGAAGTCATTAGGTGTTTGCCAAGTTTCAGAAAGTGGAAGTATTATTGGAGTTTGTCCGATTTATGTAGACAAGCGATCTCGGTGGATGACAGTCACTCTGTAAGTGTTTCAGTTTATCCAAAGTTCTGTTATTTGACCAAATGGATGGAATAGCAGTGGGTCTTGACTGGTAAACAGTGAAAGTCCTGCGGGCCCAGCGATGCACATAATGCAGATGTCGGATGATACCAAGCGAGCGGCAGAGCTTATATGTCGCAAAATCAAGGGGTGGGTGCCCATTAAGCGCCTTGAGATCGCATGGCAGATACAGTTTCCATGTTGGAAATTACTCCAATAAGGAGAATCAAAGGCAGGATAAATGAAAAAACTTTCAACACGTTATTAGCAATAGCCAAGAGAAAGCCCGCTATCGGCAAGACCAGGTTAGCCAAAGCCACAACCATCACAACCAGCAAAAAGTCACAAAACAAACGTACATACGAACGCACAAACAAACCATCAATCCAATGCAGAGCGGCAGCCAAACGCGCAAAGCATACAGGAAGCTTGAGATCACAGAATAGATCCGCTACGCTGCTGCTGCGGCAGAGCAAGTACCGACACTTGCTACTACCAATACATCCACAACATGCTGCTGTGAGAGCATGTAAGAAATACTTCTGCTGCACAGATAACATATATAAATAACCCCCATATAGTATACATGAATCATCTCGTAGCAGATCTATACAGGTGGAGCTGGGGAAGGTGGAACGTTTCTGAAGCATGTTGCAAACTGCTACAGCAAGCACTACTCGAGTATTTGAATGTTGAGCAGTGAGCTCATTGGCTACTGATACAGGAGAGAACCAATCAGTTGTGCAATGTGATAATGATGTCATAGGTCAGACTGAGTTAGACCTATCGGACTGCACCATCTAGAGTTTCATACCAGATCTCTGTATATATACTGATCAGGCATGAAATTATGACCACCTTCCTAATACTGTATTGCTCCTCCTTTTGCTGCCAAATCAGCCCTGATTCATCGAGGCATGGATTCCACTAAACCCCTCATTAAATCATTAAAAGCTGTCACTCATCTTAGTTCATCGCGATCTCACAAAGTTCCATTATAATCAACGAAACTCTCTACACTGCACAATGAATCTCTTATTTACACTCTCTCTACACTTTGTTTATGAAAGAATATGTCAGATATGTCTGTGATACATTACATTATAACATTGAAAACTAGGATGTGGGGTGTATTCAAAGGGCCGCCTTTACTGTTTTGCTCCATCCAGCCAGTGTTGCCACTCTTCAAGGGCCAGTCTAATGGTGAAAAGCTCATTGAAATAACATTGAAAACTAGGATGTGGGGTGTATTCAAAGGGCCGCCTTTACTGTTTTGCTCCCTCCAGCCAGTGTTGCCACTCTTCAAGGGCCAGTCTAATGGTGAAAAGCTCACATCATATCATAGTTCTGCTCCTGTTTTTGGAGTAGAAGGTGCATGGATGGAGGATAGGAGGCACACCGTTCTGCTGGGATAACACTGCTTCTACCCCAGTGGTTGAGGCATCCACTTCCACTAAGAAATAGAGGTTTGGATTAAGATGCACCAGAGTAGAAGCATTAAAGAAAGCTTCTTTAAGTTGTTGGAAGGCTTGGGTTGCAGCAGGTATCCATGTTGAAGACTTGGGCTGATTCTTGAAAAGAGAGGTAAGTGGAGCACAGATTTGAATAAAAAGATAAAAGCTGGCAAATCCCAGAAACCACTTTAAATCCTTGATGGTGGTGGGCTGTAGCGAGTTACGCACTGCTTCTATCTTCCTCTGGTCCGTGTGAATGCTGTGTTGGTCAGTGACATACCTGAGAAAGTAGATGGTCTACTCACACTACTCCAGCTTGAGGTAAAGATGGTTCTCTCAGCTTGAGCAGGACTACTTCACGTGTTGGCAATGTTCAGCCAGGTTCCAAGAGTTAATGAGGATAGATAAGTCATTGATGTAAATGATCACAAAGCGGTGGAGGAACTCCCAGAACTCCTCATTCATGAATCTCTGGAAGATGGAGGGTGTGTTGGACAATCCATATGGCATCACATGATATTTACAGTGTCCTGATGACGTGATACATGCGGTCTTCCACTCATCACCCTCCCGTGACCAGATGATCATTTGATGTGGAAGTGCAGAGTGTGGCTTTAATGATGAGTGTTGATGAGGGTGAACAGGTGCATTGAATCAGTATTCAGGGGATATTTGTTGGTATCTTTGGTAAATACAAACAAAAAAGGTTTTGACAATTGTTTATCCATTTGATCTTTCATTCAAAAAAAAAAAAAAAGAAAGAAAGAAACTTTTTATTGAATTAAAAAATGTAAGTGGGGAAAAATCATATTATGAAAAAATATATATTTCTCTAATACACAGTGGCCACAATTAAAGGTACCCCTAGAAATGCTTATGAGAAACATATCTCTACAGTATATTCCCATTCATATTTTCATTTTTTTAGCACAGCAAAAAATATAGAAATATAGTACATAGAAGGGAAGCTTGATTGAGTCTTAAAGGATGCTGGGAATTTTGACAGTTGGAGTTTGCATAGAGTTTTAAATAAAGCAATAAGCCCCAAGAAGCCACAGTTTACAGTGAATTTATAACAGCAAGGGGTGTTGTTAGGCATGACGCAAAGCTGAGCTTTGGAGCATTGGAGCAACATGGTTGAGTAAACAATTTTAGAATTGGCACTTGCTATGGAAATTTGTTTTGGACTGGCTTCTAACGCATCATAATGTCATGTCATAGAATAAAACAAATTCAAGAACGTTTTAATAAAAAGCAACAAAGCAAATATTTAATAGCTAAATTTCTTATTTACCTATAAAAGGTAGATAGGACAGGGTGTCAGGTCGCAGGTTTGATCTGTCTTTTGGTTTTTCATTTCAAAGTGTCGGCCACAAACAGCTGTTTGTCTTTAGCAATCAGTGCGGCCTTGTACACGCTCACCGCTGCTTTCTTTCTACTGCTTGTTTTCGTCTTCGTCTTAGCTAGTGTGTTTTGTCATTTTTTCAGTCCCGATTATTTGTTATGTTTTGTGGTGTGGTCACCTGTCTGGACTGTGATTCCTGCCGGGACTTTGATCGGATATTTCTTAATAAACCAGTTTGATTTGCAATTCTGCATTTGAGTCCTTAATCTCAGAACCCTGACACAGGGATCGTCTAAAAAAAATTCAATTAATTTTTGATCAGTTGTAGATAATTAGTTTTTTAATTCCTCTCCCCCTTTTTTTCTCCCTTTTCCCTCACTCACCTTCCCAAGAACTCTCCCTGAGTCTGTAGCCATTGGAAAACTATCCCCACTCTTCTGTAGAGCGTTGATCTGTGTGTGTGTGA
>JAHKKF010516793.1:0-12541 GCA_019740295.1 Labeo calbasu | reverse complement strand
AAAATAAATAAAAAAATAAAATAAAATAAAATAAAAAAATTCTGTAATTGTATACTGTGTAAGCAAATGGTAAATTATGTAAAATATGCTTTTTATGTAAAAAAAAAAAAAAAAAAAAAAAAAGTGTAAAATGTGCCTTTTATGTAATCTGTGTACTGTGTAAGCAAATGGTAATATATGTAAAACATGCTTTTTTATGTAATCTGTGTACTGTGTACGTAAATGAAACTTGATGGTACAAAATAAAGCTTGGATTAAAATAATAAAATAAAAAAAACTAAAATAAAATAAAATAAAAAATTCTGTAATTCTATACTGTGTAAGCAAATTGTAAATTATGTAAAATATGCTTTTTATGTAAAAAAAAAAATGTGTAAAAAAGTGTAAAATGTGCATTTTATGTAATTTGTGTACAGTGTAAGCAAATGGTAAAATATGTAAAATATGCTGTTTATGTAATATGTGGTACAAAATATAGCTTGGATAATAAAATACAATAACTAAAAATACATTTTTTATGTAATAATGTACTGTGCAAGCAAATGGTAAATTATGTAAAATGTGTTTTTTTATGTAAAGAAAAGTGTACAATATGCCTTTTATGTCATCTGTGTAAGCAAATGGTAAAATATGTAAAATATGCTTTTTGTGTAAAAAAAAAAAAATCTGATGGTAAAAAAAAAAATTGCTTGGGTAAAATAAAATAAAATAAAAAATAAAAAAATAAAATAAAATAATGAATGCTTTATGTGTACGTTTTTTTATATGTGACTTTTTCAAACACGTTACCAAATTTCACCATTAATTTTATACAATAAGTTATAAACAATAAAGATTAAGCATCAAAATGAATAAATATCTATGAAAATGAGGACAGACAAAAAGAAAATCTGTTAGAATAAGTATCAAGTTTGCAAATTTAAAATAGTTTAGGACCTAACGCTGATTTTTAGTTATTCATAAACATTTTAAATATTAATAATTTCTTAATACATTAACTGAATAACAGTTTAAGAATGACATTATTGTATGATACTCATCACTGGTTTCGAAGAAAAAGGCAAAGACCTATAAAGTGTGAGAGGCCAAATAATAAAAATAATAAAAAAATGGGATACCGATTTGCACCACATTTGTAGAAAGTGCCAAAAAATTTTATTTGCAAAGACTCAAAATTGCTCTATAATTAGTTTTCAGTACAAGCACAAAATGTTGAGGCTAACATATAGCATCTGCAGAAAGCTGTTTGATTGAAATTATGAGGAAACTATGAACAACAAAAAAAAGGAGAATTAAAGCATTAATTCACTAAATTAAATTCCAAAGGCCTTTTAAGAAAGTCTACGCTTTTGGCCAAGGCATAACCTTCCAATTTCAGGTCGACAGCACCTCCAAAACTGAGACTTAATTTACAGGCTTATTCCATCTTTACGTTGTTCGACTTCAGAAAAAAATACAAATGGAAATTTAGAGCGCCAGAGCGCCTCTGACTTTTCATCATTGGCATTGATTGGCCTTTATAAGCATGCATGTTAAATATTGCATTACTAATCGATCTACACTTTAAAAGCCTCATTTGAGAATGGCTTGATCGTTCAGTATTTATAAAAACACTTTTTATTTTATTTCACAACACCCAACCAGCCTTTTCCTAACAATGGGCTTTCACCCAAAAAAGAGATATGAAATTAGCCAGGAATATCCTGCTTTACCTGCATCTGTTATCTCTTTAAAACTCAATCGTGCCTCTCTGCACAGCTTTAAATCTACGGGACGTTTTAACAGCATGTACACTTCCTCCACGGCTCTGTAAAAGCGATAGGATCAGGTGGAAGTAAATACCCACAGCACGGCCTGATCACGTTCTACTTTTGCCTGCTTTTCTACTCAAGCAGAGCCCAGAGGAGATGTTCTCATGTCTTTAACTCTCTTACTGCTTTCTGGCTCAGGTGGTCCAGCGCCGAAGTGAGAAGCTGTAATTGGCACGCAGTGCTTCCGTGAATATCCATATTTATCTTCAGGATAACACCTCACGCGCGCCGCAATCTCCAATCCCGTGGTGAGAAAGTGCTTTTCCCGCTCTCTCTCCGTGTACCTACAGTATGTCTCTCTCCCTTCTAATCTTTTCCCGCCTTCACAATAGGTAATCAGCGGGTCATTCTGATTGGCTCTGAAAGCCGGCGCTGTTTAATGAGAAGCAGAGGGCATGTGGGTAAGGAGACAACAGGTGGAGCATCAGTCTCACGCGCTGCAGCTGGGGAGGCACCTCTGTTTCTACCAGCTGTCGGGCCTGGATAATAATCATTAAAACCGCAGGCCTGCAAATCATCTTCATACCACACGAGCAAGGCTGCCGTGAAGGACTCGCGTATTATCGCCTCATTTGGCGGGAATGTTTTGACACGAAAACGAGGGATGGGTTTTGATCATTTTGCGGCGTCGCCATTTCGGAGCGACATGCCAACGTAATTACTGAAATCCACCTGGACTTTGGCTAAGCATGTGAACAGACGGGGGAAGAAAAAGCGGCTGAATGAATGTCACAGTGTGATCTGAATCAGGATGCCGTAAAAGGCTTTCTTTAAGCTTGGCATGCAGTGAGGTCGAATTTATTGCTAAGGGCACACAAATATACTGAGACTAAATTGATTTAATTCAGTAGGTGGTGCTGTGTGAAGTCGTTGCCCTGAAAGCCCAATGCTACGTCCACCTTCATTAGGCTGCAATCCATCATCATCGGATTGGTCGCTTTTGGGGAAATGACTAGGCAGTGGTCTACATGGCTGGGACCACTCAAGGCAAAACAACAAGTGACAAACACTTCTTAAAAGGCTGCAAAAATAATCTGTAGCTTTTTGCGGTTTCGTTTCACCCTTTCCTCAAACGGCTCTGAGAAAAGACTGTCGGGAAGAAAAATCGCCAGTGAGATGTCTTTAAAATCCCAATTGTTTCTACTAGACAACAATGAGATTAAATCGAGAAGAAATGCTCAAGTCTCCCTCTCGTAAGATTTTTCTCACACGTGTCTCCTCTGGAGTTTCAAAAGAGATAGCAACAATGTCACTGCGATTAGATTTGCCAAGATATAAACTCCGACATCTTTCATCAAATTCTTCCAAGATCAAATTATCTGAGCTGTGTTATCTGTTTTTTTTTTTTTTTTGTAGTGCAGTACTCTTATGCTGTAAAATGCACTTCATTTGTTTCTCAGAGCTTAACAACAAAGATGGCATGAGGAAAATATGAGAGAGTTGTGATGAAAAAAGTTACTAGGGGTGTAACGGTACATGAATTTGTCTTGGTTCGTGCAGTCAGACGACGAATACGGTTAGTCATAGGCGATCAATCCAGAGGACGGTAATGCACTGCTAACAGTCAAAACAGGAAAGAGCGGAGGAAGAGACGATCTACGCACCAACCGAAAAACAAGAACGGTGAATACATATGCCAATGCAAGGTTTGAAGAACCGCCTGCTTGTTTTATAGGGTTAGTTCAGCCAAAAATAAAAATTCTGTCATTAATTACTCACCCTGTTGTTCCAAACCTGTAAGATCTTCGTTCATCTTCAGAATGCAGATTAAGATATTTCTGATCAAATCTGAGAGCTTTCAGATCAGAACAGCAATGCAACTACCATGGTCAAGGCCCAAAAAGGTAGTAAGGACATTGTTAAAATAGTCCATGTGATGTGCATAGTCATATGCATCGTGGTACTCATCATAAGTGTGCGTCAAAGCCTGACACGGAAAAGATTGTTGAATAAGGTTTTTTTTTTTTTTTTTTAAGCACAAAAAGTATTGTCATTGAACCTGTTACTTTAAATATATTTTAACAATGTCTTCTTTCCTGCCTTTCTGGGCCTTGAACGTGTCAGTTGCATTGCTGTCTATGCAGGGTCAGAAAAATCTCGGATTTCATCAAAAATATCTTAATTTGTGCTCTGAAGATGAATTAAGGTCTTGCAAGTGTGAAACAATGTGAGAATGAGTAATTAATGACAGGATTTTCAGTTTTGGGTGAACAATTCTGTAGTACAGAATTGCACACAAACTGCATTGCAATCACTTCCCAAAATGTAATTTATGTGAAATTTTTATGAAGTCTATTAAGAGGAGAAAATACTGTACCAGGCAGATCAAGCTCACTGTTGACGATGCTCCAAATATAGGAAGAAAAATATGTGGGGGTTTATATGAATATGAATATCTCTGAGAGGAACTGACCATCCTCAGTGTTGAACAGAAATGTTTTGATGGCATTTTTTTCCCTTTCTTACCTCTGTATAATGCATATCAAAGTGTTTATAAGCTCAGATGCTTTGTTTACAACAAGGAAACTCTATGTTGCTGCTGTTCCATAAGCGCCACATACTGTCAGAGAATACATTTGTATTTTCATTCAGTCCGTCTGCTTTGTGTGTGTGTGTGTGTGTGTGTGTGTGTGTGCAGAATATTGTGTTTGGAAAGGAAAGACGTTTAATATGGAACCCCCAAACGGAATAAACACCAGATGCGAGGTGAATATATATATATTTAAATGTTTTCTCTTACGAATATATAATTTGGTAATTATACTGTATGTGTGACCCTGGACCATAAAACCAGTCGTGAGGGTTGATTTATGCATGAAAGCTGAATGAATAAGCTTTCCACTGATGTATGGTTAGGACAATATTTGGCTGAGATACAACTATTTAAATTTCTGGAATCTGAGGGCGCAAAAAAAAATCTAAATATTGAAAAAAATGCTTTAAAGTTGTCCAAATGAAGTACTTAACAATGCATATTACTAATCAAAAATTAAGTTTTTATATATTTATGGTAGGAAATTTACAGAATATCTTCATGGAACATGATCTTTACTTAATATCCTAATGATTTTCGGAATTAAAAAAAAAAGAATCGATAATCTTGACCCATACCATGTATTTTTGGCTGTTGCTGCAAATATACCCGTGCTACTTATGACTGTTTTTGTGCTCCAGGATCACATATAAATTGCGGACATCAGGGAGCCCCTATTAATATGCGGGGCATTGAAATCACTTTTGAATGCGTACTCGCTTTTTACTTTCACTTACAAGATTCACGATCACACGTACTCTGTTTATAGGCTACTACGGAGCGGCAGTATTTATCACAGTTTACAAGATTAGTTGTTTGTCAGTGGTGCTCAGGATCTGCAAATCATTTGCCATCGTCCTATCAGTCATCTGTCCTTACTCTGTTTATGTGGTAAGTGAAATTTTATGTACTGTAATGTAACAGGCTACCGCTAGAAAGCGGCTAACCATGTCCCTTTGTTGGCTCCATAGAACGCATTGTTCATTTTCTGTGCCTTCCGAATACGGATTCACTATTCGGGCACACCCCTAAGCATCATTTCACAAATCTACAGTCGAATCTTGAAATTATACAATCTAATTTAATCAAATTTAAAAATAATTACTGTCTGTTAAAAATAAATGAAAAATACATTTCCTGATGTACCAAACTCATATCGAACAGTGACCCCAAAACCGAGGTACCGAAACATGACTTCTAGGTAGGTAGGTAGGTAGGTAGGTAGGTAGGTAGATAGGTAGATAGATAGGTAGATAGATAGATCTGAGCCAAGGATGACGCTTTAATGAAACAGAACTGTGATCTTAGTTAAGTCTCCTGAGTTATGACAGAGCAGCCAGCGAGCAATTACAACTTCCTCTGGGACGTCCTTGGATGTACTCTCCAATAAACTCTGTGCTTACTAAATGACCCAATCATTAATGCAATTAAGATGTCTGCCTCCAATTCGAGAGTCCCTGAGTGTCTGTAAAAATCTGGATGTGACACTAAAGCAGATTGTCACACCAGCAGGCTTATATCAAGCCACCAGCTTATTATTGAATTAATATGGAGCTTAAATCTTTTAAGAATAATGTAGTCATATCCAGGTGCATGTACACCCTGAATGAATGAAATTAACAGTAATAGAGGTCTGAGCAAACAGAGGTCCCATCCTCTGTGTGGTGAGAGAGTGTAATTGGAACGTTAGCATACAGCGTGGCCAACAAACTGTGTGAATATTGGCACATTTTTAATAAGTAGATGCTAGTACTGTATGTTTTCCGGCAACTTCAGAGACAGTTTCTATGGTAACTGTGCTCTTTCTCTCTGCACTGTGAGAGAATATCAGTTGATTTCCCAAAGATTTCTAATGAAAGTAATGGTCTTTAATCATATGACCCCTTAAGTGGGCATCAGATAAATTATATGAAACAATCCCCAGCCCTTAATTATGGACAGATGCTTGCTGTGAGGTAAGTACAAAGCCAGTGCCAGCCAAAAGTAAAATTTATGGTCCATCATGGCAGAAATGCTTAGAGGGCCTTAAATTCTGATGCATTAAAACCCATCTTGGCAGCTGGTGCATTCTGCAGTCAATAGAATTTAAAAGACATTTTACTTAATTATCTTCTGAACTCAGAACAACCATATGACTCCTTAATGGTATTCGAAAAAAACAGGGATCAATGTTGCACATTAGCCAGATATTGGTCATAGAAGTCGTGCCCTTTTGCCTTAGTCGTGTTCTGGTGCTCTTTAGTGGACGTAAGATGTATTAACAGTGGCAGATTCTTGTTGATCGCATGGTCACGACAGCTTCGAAAATACTCCAAATGTCTGCTAGAGAACTTTACAGTCTCCACTGAAATTGTTCCTCTCTGTTAGGTATCAAAGCTATTTCACTGGACCAGGAAATGGACAGATGGTTGCAAGAGTCTAATTGAAAATGGTTCCTAAAACTCTGAGCATTCCACAGTGCTGATGCTGCTGTTAACATTTGATGGGAAGAGGGAACATTAACAAGCTACATAAGGAATGTCGGTCTGTCAATTCAAAAAGAAGAAAGAAAGAAAGAAGGAAAGAAAAAAAGAAAGAAAGAAAGAAAATTCTCATCATTTACTTAAACCTGTTGTTGAAACGACACAGGATAAGTAAACTATGACAGATTTTTCATTTTGTGGTGAACTATGCACATCTGATGGGTATTCTTTAGTATTCCCCTGATTAGTGGAATTTGGCTTTTATGTTCCTCATATTTATAATCCTATGGAAATAGAAGTCATGGCTGGACAATTTTATGCTAGTCACCCTGTTGCGCCAAAAAAAAAAAGTTGTAAATGTGAAAACACTTCAGAGATATTTTACTCATAAGAATTTCTTGGGGTGCCAATAATTGTGGCCTTGGAGCATTGGAGAAAAACATTTATTTCATAATGTAAGTTTACCCCAACTTCTAATTGTTTTACTTTAATGAAAGGTTACAATTTGTTTAAAGAAAAAGATGAAAGATCAAAACAATGCAGATCTATTTTTCTGGGTGCCAATATTATTGGACGACCCTGTGTGTGTGTGTGGTAATTGTATTTTTATGTATTTATGAATAAATACGTCAAAGACCTACATGTTCATCCAGCTGACCGACATTACACATTTATTCATCTGCCACCATCTTTGTATTTGAAGTTCAAGTTTTGTGTAAATGGCCTGGTGGCAACTGACAAAAGACCACAACATGTGGTCTCAAAGGAACGGAAAATATTTGATATCTGCTGTTAAATGTCGCCGTTTGGAAAGTGCACAGTTCACGCTACCGGTGTGCTTGAATAAGGACCGACGACCTGCTCGACTCTATTCTTTGTGATGCTGTCAGAGAAAAACATTCTCCCCTATACTCCTCAACTTGAACAAGATAAGTCTGTCAGAAATAAAAGAAACTGCTCTCTGTGTACGCGATACGGCTTTATACATGGATAAATTGCCCTGCAGATTCAATTGGGGGACTGATGGGGGGGCAGGATGGAACAGAGGGAGACTGGAAGAGTGGACTGTTTGAATTGTCATGTGGGCATGAAGTATTATTTACTGTGATGAACAAGCCACACAGTCAGATTATAAATGAGCTTTTCCTCAGGAGAGGGTAAACAGTGACACACTTGACACAAAGACAGACATGGTGTTTGCTTTCGCAGCTTTTTCCTCCTCTACAGCCATATGTACGACGCCACGCGATGAATGATATCACCTTTGTTTCCCATTTCATTTCCTCAGAGACATCCTTAGATTTTTGTCAGTTTTACGGAATATCCCAATCTGTTTGAATTGTCTTCGGTGAGCAGACGAAGACATTAATCAGATCTGCAAGTATGAGACAGTTTAAGGTTTTTTTTTTTTCTTCCAGAGGCCAGAAGCATTCTCCACCAGATGGTAGTTTGGCTGTTTCCATGTACCCACACCTGTTTCTCAATTTATTTCTACAGTTTCTTTCTCAACCCATTTCTAATATCACATCCTATACTGTCCCACTAGGCAATAAGTCAAATCTTGAAACGCGATAAACAAACCATTGCAATTTCGTCCAATTTCGAGCGCAACAGTTGCCAGCCGTCGTGATTCCAGAAGTATTTGACGCATTCATTTTTTCCACAGAGATTTAAAACTATTGCTTAATACATAGTTCTAGTCATGAACTAACCCAGCCAGCTGTGAGATGAGTCATGACGTTATAAACTTTTATTTGAAGCAAGAAGCATTTGGGAAAAGGTACATGGTTTCAAGTACTGTGTACTTAAAGGGTTAGTTCACCCAAAAATATATTTTTAATGAAAGACATTTTTGATGAAATCCGAGACGGGGTACTCATGTGTATGCGGGCAAAGACTGACATGGGAAATTGTTGAATAATGTCGTCATTATGGTTTTTTTTGTACACAAAAAGTATTCGAGTACCTTCATAAAATTAAGGTTGAACCACTGATGTCACATGGACTATTTTAACAATGTTCTTACTACCTTTCTGGGCCTTGAACGTGTCAGTTGCGTTGTTGTCTATGCAGTGTCAAAAGACTATTGGATTTCATCAGAAATATGGAATGACATTAGTTACCTTATTTGATAGAATTAAATAAACAATAATGAAGTCCTTTTATAATGACAGTACGTGGAAGCTTTGAAAATAACTATAAATAAACTACATATCAGTTGCTGCTTTTTTTCTTTTTTTAGGAAAATGCAGTGGTAATCTTAACATTTTGTTTTAAGATTTAACATTTGTACATAGTGTAAAGCAAAAGAGTTGTAAAATAACTGAAAATCTTTTAGAGCTCATAATTTGTTTAAAAAAATTACACATTAATGATAAAATCAGTATATAAACACTTAATTTACAAGTGTCATGTTCATGATTTTTATTCATGTAAGCTTTAGCTTCTGACCTTTAAAGCAAAACACACTCATGATTTTATGACATCGATTACTGCTTTATTTAATCAGAAACGCAGTATCTGTGTATTTTACTTTCATTTTATTAGAAGTAGACCAAAAGTGCCCCCTACGGAATTAAAACTCCTTTTCGAACGGGCATTAAAGGGGTCATCAGATTCAAAGTTCACTTTACATGTTGTTTGAACATTAATGTGCGTCGGCGGCGTACGTACACATCTACCCTATATGATAAAAATCCATGGAGTGGTTTTTAAATAATCTGTAAAAATAATATCTCCTTTTTCAAATCAAGCCATTCTCAGATGCCAAATGTCACACCGACAGAGGCCGCTCCCACGATAGTTGATTGACATGAGCGTCTTACCTCAGAGCCGCCTTAAATCAGCTGTAACCGAGCGACCTCCATTGTTTCGATGCCTGAGCATCGAAGTTATACAAGAATATCTCCAATTGAGCGAGTGAGGTGTTGTGTTGCTGGATGTAATAATGAACATAGTGATCATCATTTACTCCTGACATCTGAGCCGGTGAAGATGCAGTGGATTACGCTTGTTTGTGAAGGGAATGCGCCTCCTGCTCTACATAAATGTGTCTATGTTCTCACAAATCATTCATGATCCAGCTTCACTTACAGCAGAAGTGAGTATAAGGGTTTTTTTTTTATAAATCTCTGCAATTACCTTTCCAAATAACGTGCTAGTTAGCAAGTTTTGCGGCTAAACAAGCTAAATGCAGCTAAAGTAAACAGGCTCATCACTCCACAGAGAGAAGAGAGGGGCGGGGCAAGCAGATATCATTTGCATTTAAAGCTACAATCCATCAGAATGGGATGATTTTTGCAAAGCTGATTTTGACAAGGTAAAAAGGGTGTTGTTTTACACAACCACTGAGAATTTTTAATCAAAGTATATTATAAACTTTTCATTAAGACCCTAAAGAATCATATCAACTCATAACAAAATGGGCATCCGATGACCCCTTTAAGACCTGAGGGGAGACTGCCGCTGCTGCCACTGTACATGCTATTACTGTTTACTCTATCACACACCGAAAGCATCATTCTGTACATGCATTCTCAGATTAAATGCAGTGATCCAAAACAGCGAATCTATTCATCACTCAGGCAAACTTTGTTTCAAGAATGAGCCACACTGCTGACGTGATCTAATCGCTAGCACACCCTAAACACATGTGAGTTATTCCTCTTATCGGCAAGACATATCAGCATAATTTTTCATATCGGGCCGACGCCAAAATTTACATTCAAAGCCATTATCGGCCATTTCCGATATCAGCCTGATAATATTGTACGCCCCTACTAAATTCTGTCATGAAACTCTAGGTGGTGCAGGCTGATGGATCGTTAATGCAAACTGATGATATTTACAGTGCTAAACTACTTGGCACAAGCTGATTGGTTTGTGCGCAGCCAATGCGCTTTGGCTGGTTAGCATTCACTACAGAATTTGACAGCGCGCTTTCAGAGTTCGTCTGAAACCCTCCACCTCCCCAGCTCCACCTGTATAGATCTGCTATGGGTTATTATATATGCTACTTATGGAGCACGCAGTATGTCTTAAATACTCACAGCACCATATCGGCGTGTATATTAGCAATAGCAAGTTCCTGTACTTGCTTTGCAGCAGCAACAATAATCTACAAAAAAAGCAACAACCAACAGCAGCACCAATTCATCAATGTAGCATATTTATTCCGCCAGGACCAAACACATTAACACTGTCATATGCACTGGCATGCTAAAATCTTCCGAAAGTTGCCATGATGGACTTTAAATAATAGTCATATTTGACTACTAAATTCTCTCACAGAACTAAAAATGATATTCACAAGAAGTGAACCAGCTGGTAGTTCATTGACAGGAAGATTTGACAGAATGTAGAAATAGAAAGTATTGATCAAGGTGACAGTATTAGTGCCCTTGTATGTCACAGTGAGGGACCAGCTGAGGACAGGAAGCTCTCTCTTCCAGCCAAAAGCCTTATTGAGAAGTGCACATGGAATCTACGGGAGCACACTACTGGACTCAAGCTTTGTATTGAGAATCTAGCCTGAAAGACACTTACGCAGTGTATGTGGATTGCTGCCCAACAAGTATTATTTTGGCTTTGGAACAGAATCATTGCACAGGCCTCGTATTTCCCATGTGAACTAATTACAGTGATTGCAATATGGACATTTCATTCAATAGGAAGCAATTTTACAGTGTGTGTGAAGCATATGCAAGCGTCAGCTCTTGCTTGACATGCAGAGTGATCAAGAATATTGATCCTGTTAAATACAATGACACTGTGATGTAACCCTGACCAAAAATCAGCCAACATACTAGGGAACATATATGTCCTTGTCCTAGTCTTTGTTTTACACCACATGTATTTCACATTTTATTGATGCACCAAGGGTTTATGATTATACTGACCTCATAACCCCTAAAAGCTCTGCATTCTGATTGATATCTGCACTGAATGCATATCTAACAGCCAAGCACACATCAGAGAACGACAGCGAGATAGAGAGAGAGAGCTCTTTGAGGAGAGTGGCTGGCTGCTCAAAAACTCAATCAATAAAAGAACCTCTGAAGTGAGCATTGACAAACCTGTTATGTATCACCAGCTTTAATGGATTCTCATGCACAGGATATTCATCAAGTCAGGGCGCAGGCCTGCAGGTATACAGCCATGCTACTCTGTATCCCGACCTCTAATTACTTCGCAGGAGGGATGACGAAGACGAAAGAGGGGTAATGTTCAATATCCCTTATACTCTCCAATGTGGAGTCTGATCACTAAAGGATTTGCCCATAATAAGAGTGCCGGCAGCAACCCGCATAGCGATTTCCAGCAATGTTAATACAATGTTTTTTTAAAAAAAAAAAAAGAAAAAATGGTGCTGGTAAAGAGATGTTTCAACCTCGTCTCAGTGTATGGGTTAAAGATAAGTGAAATGACTGCAGAAAAAAAATGTATAACATATTGTCTTTAAAACTGAACATATATGACTGTACACACCACCATTTCCAAAAAATGCATGTATAGGATGCATTACATTATGCTTTTTTTTATTCAAAAAAAAAAAATTTAACCCTGAACCCTGTTTTAGAAAGCAATCATTAAGAGATAATAATAATCTACAAAATTTCCCCCAAAAAATAAATCAACATAAACCAAAATAAACCAACAAACATAAAAATGAATTTTAAAATTAAGAATTAAAAATCATTGAAATAAACAAACATGCTCTTCACAGCATTAATGTA
>JAHKKF010516788.1:0-11396 GCA_019740295.1 Labeo calbasu | reverse complement strand
ATTGTGTGCTCAAGAAGGCATTAGACATCACCAAACACTCCAAGTCACACTTCCATACGCACAGTTAAGGAGCTTTTTTGTTTTGTTTTTTCCAAGCAAACAGAAGCAGCTTTTGTTTTGTATGGAGCAACAGGAAGGAAACATAAAACAAAGCATCATGACTAACTGTATTGATATGTTTTATTGAAAGGTTTGTTCGCCCAAAAGTGAAAATTCTGTCATGAATTACTCATGTCGTGCCAAACCTGTAAGACCTTCGTTCATCTTCAGGACACAAATTTTTTTGATGAAGTCTGAGCGCTTTCTGACCCTGCATAGACAGCAACGCAACTGACGCATTCAAGGCCAAGAAAGGTAGTAAGCTATGCTGTACATAAAACAATCTTTTTTGAAACATGTCTGAAGATTTTGACAGAGAGGATGACTTGCAGTTTTTTGCCCAGCCTTACTTATTTGAACCAGAATGTACAGACAATGAGCTAAGAGAGATGGACATTCTACGTCAGAACGCCGGCTCCTGCATCAGCAGCACCACACGCATGCATCGTGGTACTCTCGTAACACGAATCGAAGACTGACATGGAAGAGAAGAAACTGTTGAATAAAGTCATTATTTTTGTTTTGTTTGTGCACAAAAAGTATTCTTGTAGCTTCATAAAATTAAGGTTGAACCACTGATGACACATAGTCTATTTTAATGATGCCCTTACTACCTTTCTGGGCCTTGAATGTGTCGCATTGCTGTCTATGCAGGTTCAGAAAGCTTTTGTGAGTAAAAATGTTCATATTTGGGTGAAATAACCCTTTAAATACATTTTTTTGTGTGTTAATTGCTAACCAGGTTGAATTCTGAATTTATCATCATTTACAGTTGAGGTCAATAGTTTACATACACCCTACAGAATCTGCAAAGTCAGCGGGATCTTACAAAATGCATGTTATTTTTTTATTTAGTACTGACTTGAATAAGATGTTTCACATAAAAGATGTTTACATATAGTCCACAAGAGAAGATTCAAACGCTCACTGATTGTCAAAAGGAAACACGATGCATTAGGAGCCGGGGGGTGAAAACTTTTGAACAGAATAAAGATATGTACATTTTTCTTATTTTGCCTAAATGTCTTATATTTAATATCTTAAATATCTTTAGTACTGCCCTTCAGAAGCTACAGAAGATACGTACGTGTTTCCCAGAAGAGAAAATAAGTTAAATTTACCCTGATCTTCAGATTCCAAAAGTTTTCACCCCCCGGCTCTTAATGCATCGTATTTTCTTCTGGAGCATCAGTGAGAGTCCCTCAGTTGTCCTCAGTGTGAAAAGATGGATCTCAAAATCATACAGTCATTGCTGGAAAGGGTTCATATACACAAAAATGCTGGAAAACCAAAGAATTTGTGGGACCTGAAGGATTTTTTTGAAGAACAGCAAGCAGTTTAACTGTTCAGGACAAACAACTATAAATAAATTAAAAAAAAAAAAAAACAGCTGTGGGTCATTCAGGTAACAACACAGTATTAAGAATCTGAACAGGGTCATTTTTATAAATTGAACTATTATTTTTTCTTGTGGACTATATGTGAACATCCTTTATGTAAAATGTCTTATTTAGGTCAGAACTAAATAAAAAAATAACAAGCATTTTGTATGATCCCTCTTATTTTGGTAAAATAGCAGTTTTGCAGATTCTGCAAGGTGTATGTAAACTTACGACTTCAACTGTATACAGCAAATTATTTTCACGTTTTTATTTTATAAGTAGGCCTTAATGGAGTTGCTGACTTTTTATTGCTTTTGTGCTTGTTTTCCGGGTCCTACTCTCTTATGGATAGCCAAAGGTATAATCGGCTCAATATATCACATGAACAAACACACAAGAATTTTCTGCAGAAATCCATGGATGTTTCTTTGGAGCTGTGCTGGAATAGTTTCCGCGTAGACCTGTTAATAAAGCACCTTTTATCCTGAACTTCTCCTTGACCGTATTCCCGGCCCTGCTGATAAGGCCAGTGACACAGTTTGCTGTCCTGAGTGTCAGCACCACACCTCTGCATGTGAACATTTATTGTAATATGCCAGGTATGTTTTTAAAGCTGTTCGTGAGGTAGCATCTAAAAATCTCTAGCAGCTTGTACAGATGTGTTCAGACCTGAACATCACAGAGGATTTTAACTCTAAATTTTCCAGTGCTCTTACCACACCCCGACTATTCAGTATGGTATGAAAACATACACGCAATTAAAGGGATTATTACGAGGTCATGATCCAAGGGTCACAGGTACCGCATTACAATAAGGTACAGTTCTTTAATGTTAGCTCATGTATGAGATATCATGAACTAACGTGAACCGCAGAATTCATTTTTTTGCATGGATAATTAATGTTTGTTCATAATACATGACTGTTTAATTAATTTATAAAAACACAATTTAAATGTTTTATTCTGCCTGTCTTGCCTTATTTAGAATGAATAGTTGAGTCTGGAGAACCAGGTTAGTTTTTCTCTTGGCTTGTAAAGTGAAGTCTGTTTCTAAACCAACACTTTTTGACATGACTAACGTTTAAAGACCAACATGTACATGTCGTGCCATGATCTATGCCAAGTAGGGAGAAAAAGAGTTCACGTTTTAACCACAAATTGGTCCAAAAGGCAGATCATGACCTGTTCGGCCTACAGGGCAATGGTTTTGACGTGCAGGAAAACGTGAGTGGTAAAAGAGAATAGACGTTACAGTTTAGTGCAAAACCTTGTGGTTGAATAGTACTACACCATTGTCTCAAGCAGTTGGAAGTGTTTCTGCTAAGTAAATAAAAGGTTCATGTCTAAAAATATAGTCTGAACTACTGCTTTGATTTTCACTGGTTCAAGTGTCACACTGCATAACAACTGAAATTCTCATTTGGAAAGAGTTACTGTACTAGTTCTTAAAATACCATTCCAGTGAATTGATTGACAGGATTTCGATCTCTGTTGTATTTCTGCTATTCGAACATAGTATTCCCAACCTGAGCCAGAAGCAGCACTTATGTGTTAGCCTTGAAAGCCCCGTCACTCGAGCCTCTAATGTGGCCGCACTCACTGCAGGGTTAATTAGGTCCAGATGCTATCGCAGAATTATCCCTAAGGGCATTGTGAGTGAAATATTTCAGTGGCAGCTCCGGCACAGATAAAGTTAATAACAGAAGGCTCTGGACTAATCGCGGAGAGCGGCTCTTCAGTTCACCCTTGGTGAGACCTGCTGGAATGTGTCCCTTTCAACACTCCTGGTGTGATCCGATCAAAATCAAAATAGCGGCACATGTGGATGGAGAGTAGCGCTTTCTCCTCACCCGCCTCCTTTTCCTGCTACTATGTAATGGATCTAATGGTATAAAAATGAGCAGATGGTCTGGATACGACTCGGATAGTAGAATTAAAAAGCAATGAAAGATATCAAATTTTGTTTTTCCCTCTGATTTCACTTTTTTTGTGCGAACAAAACGTTCTAATGTGAGTTTAGTTGTGTTCCTGATTAAACTTAAGTTACATAAAACCAATTTCCACCACTGGCAACAGATTTCGAAGAAATTTTATTTTGGTTCAACACAACTTTTTTTTGTTCGCTTTGTTCCCCCGCAACTTGTCCACAGGCATAAACGTTACCATGTTGTCTTGACAGTCGCATAGTTGGTACATTCTCTTGGCAAATATTTTTTCAGTTTTCACTCTCATCTGTCTAATGTCCTCCCATCTCCCATACCAGAAGGTTGGACAAAAAGATCTGCACACAACAGGTGCTGTTTTAGAGGATAGGCATGGTAACACTAAATCCCTTTCTTAGGCTGGAGTAGACACTGTGTGCAAAAAAAAAAAAAAAAACTGTTAAAAGCATCACTAATCTGTGCATTTCAAACCTAATGGTTTGTGCAGTTTAAATATTTATCTGACGTAATAGCATTATACATTGCCGTTTAAAAGTTTGAGGTCTCTAACTTTTGAAGTATGTGTCCCTGGACCACCAAACCAGTCTTAAGTAGCACAGGTATATTGGTAGCAATAGCCAAAAACAAACAAACATTGTAAGCGTCAAAATTATCTTTTTTGTTTGTTTGTTTGTTTTTTACAGCAAAATCGTTAGGATACTAAGTAAAGATCATGTTCCATGAAGTTATTTTATATTTCCTAATGTAAATATATAAAAACGTAATTTTTAATTAGTAGTATGCATTGCTAAGAACTTCATTTGGACAGCTTTAAAGGTGAGTTTCTCAATATTTAGATTTTTTTTTTTTTTTTTCAGATTGCACATTTTCAAATAGTTGTATCTCAGGCAAATATTGTGCTATCCTAACAAACCATACATCAATGGAAAGCTTATTTAATCACCATCTTTCAGATAATGTATAATCTCAATTTTGAAAAATTGACCCTTATGGTTTTGTGGTCCAGGGTCACATATGTGAAATATGCAATAGGGTCCAAAAGGTCTAATGAAAATGCTTCTATTGTGCATTGTTGTTTTTAGGTGAAATCTTTGAAATTTGAGTTGAAATTGAAATGTAAACACTGAGCAAGAAATTCTGAAATAAGTGTTTTTGTATAAAAGGGGTTCAGATGGTCATATGTCATATTCATTATGCATTATAATTTTTGGCCAAAACATTAACTTTTTTTGTAAATCTTTTAATGTGCTCCCCACTGTTTACCTACAGTTTAAAATTGCAATCACTAAAGGAGAATCACTAAAGTGAGAAAAGTCACACTCTAAAAAATGCTGGGTTAAAAACAACTCAACTTGGGTTGAGCGCTGGGTAAATATTGGACAGAACACATGCTGTGTTATTTTGACTGATTGTTTTTACCAAACATGCTGGGTTATTTAATGTAAGTCAACTATTGTTTAAAAATTATTATATTGCTGGCTTAAAATGGACTGGAACTTATAAAAAACACAGAATTACTAGAGGCAACAGCAATAGTCAAAAGATGAACATTTATTACTAAGCAAGAACACATGGACAAAATACATAGACAAATTGAATATATTTGGGTGAATACAGCATATTTTACAATATTACATATATTTAAACTTGTTTTAAAAGCATTTACGACATAAAAAAAATGTAACATTTGATGGCAGCATTTTCATTTTAGTGTATTCAACCATTCTCTGTAATCACTTTTTACCGAAATAGCGCTAATTCTCATGCCGGTGTGTTGCCGAAATCTGAGCTGGTGAAGGGCTGCTGTTCGGTGGGGTAACGACGAACTTCAGATCGCGGCCTTGCATTTCATTAGCTGAAAAATGCCATGACTGACTCCAAAACCTGCCCATAAACAAACAGTACTGAGATTAGACAACATATTTTATTATCAAACTGAATTAAACTCAGTACAATAACGAATAAAAAGGCAAAAGGCATTTCGATCCTGCAAAACAGCCTCTGCTGATGCAGCTGACTGACATCTCGTCCTTGTATGTAGCGTTGTGTAAAATAACACAATTAGCAACACAGTAAAGACTTTATAAATGAAATAAATTGTATACAAAGCTTTATTGAAAGGTGCAACAAATCGGTGGCGATGAGAACCAGTCTCTCCTGTAGAGGACTCAAAAAGCCTGCGCACTGACTGTAACTCAGCAGCTGGGTTGTTTCGTCGGAGACAGGCTCAACTCAGCGGTTGGGTAGAAAAAAATAATCCAGCATTAAAAATGACCCAGCAACTTAGTTACAGGAGAACTACCCAGCACCTGGGTAAAAATATTAAAAATAACCCAATAAAATGACTTTTTAGAGTGCAGAAACTTTTGTAACACCATTCGTGGGAATGCATATGACAATCAGTAATGCTTTCTGTCAACCCTGTTGATTTAAGGATTATCGCCAACGTGCTGTTTTTCTGTTATTTGCTTAGTAGAATCATTAAGATTTTGTGTTAAAATACAGCTTAAGATCCATTTCCTGACAAAGCTGTAGCATAATGATATATAGATTTAAAACCTGCTTTCACAAGCAGTATATGAAAATATATGAGTCATCAAGTCTGTGTTCATATTCTGAAACATCCTGTCTATTCAGATCTTGTAGTTGTGTCCTTCATGCACTCCTTCATAAAAAATGCTGGGTGACCCAACGGTTGGGTTAAATGTTTAACACAACCTTCAGGGTAGTTTTATTTCATTCAGCTATTACTTAAAAATAACTATATGGCTGGTTTAAAATGAACCCAAAATAGGTTGTAAATTAAAAATCAAGCATAATTACTAGAGGCATCAGCAACAATAATAAATAAGCAATTAAAAAATATGTATTATTTATTATTTATTCAGGATATTAATGAATGTTCATTTACTGAACATATTAATAAATATTAATATTTGGGGTTCTTTTTAAGCAAGTAATATAGTCATTTTAAGCAATAGTTGAGCTAAATAAAACTACCTAGAAGGCTGGGTTAAACATTTAAACATTTTAAACATTTAACCCAACCACTAGGTTTGTCTGTATTTCACCCAGTGCTGAGTTGTTTTTAACCCAACATTTTTTGTGAGTGTATGATATCCCATAAAATTGTGTGTTGATCTGCTACTGGTGAAAAGAATAAAATAGTGTCTGAAGTAATGAATTAATTCATAAATGATCATTTTTCATTTTTTAATCTAATTCAGAAGGTACCTGCTGGTAAGTCAGTGACTGATTGAGCAAAGAGGCAGCTGTCTTTGATTTCGGACACAGTCCCTGGAAAGCAGACAAGACCAGCCGACCTTCATCAACAGACATTTTGTGCTTGGAGATTGAACAAAATACTTTAAAGTGTAGTCCAAAACTGACACTTAAGTAAGGACATATCTTTAAGCCTTATGTAACTGAACCTTTGACATTGATTGGAGCAGCATTTGTGTTAAAAGCCACCTAAAATTTACTGGCGATTTACCCTGATTTGAGACGTGGCTGTAATTGAGCAGAGGTTCAGAAACTGTTTCTCAGATATGCTCTAGGAACTGCTGGAAGTCATTTTTCTGTAAATAACTGCAAATTACCCTGAAGTATAGACTCTAGCAATTTCCTTTTTGTGTGTTTGTTTTGGCTTTCGATGTAAATGTGAGGCTATAAATGAAAATGTGTTTCAGAGAGTCCAGTTGCATTGGTTCTCGGCGAAACAAAGACTTATTTTTTCTCATTTTGAAGCTCATCAACTCAAAGTTTACAAGTAATGGATGAACGATCATGTGAAAAGCTCTCTGTATTAGCTACTTTACATGGACATTTAAGATCACTGTGCACACGTGCAGTATGTTCGCAACTCCAGCCTCGCTGGTTCCCAGCGAGTCTATGAATAGCAACGTAAGTTTCCACATGTATTGTGTGCTCTTTGTGGTAAAGAACATGTGAATAGAAGCAATGGCTCACTTTGTGTTTTTTGGAGCGCGTGTATGCAACCCCTGCAGGTCCCTGGATTGGCAGTTTTATTATGTGTTTTACTCAGAATATCATCTGTTTGAAGATCTAAACCCCCAGAATGCCATTAAAGACCATAAATCCACAATGTACACTTGGCTGTGTTTAATGGAATCACAGTACAGTATATCCTGGGAGGCCTGATGTTTCCAAGAAGACCAAACAGACATGTTATACAGTGACAGTTCATTCAGAAGTCATGTGGAACACAGGTGCAATGCAGCACCGGAGGTGCATTTGAACCTGGAAGAGACAATACGTTTTACTGTTTATCTAGTGCTGCTTCCATGAAGCTATTGGATATAACATATTTAAATGTACACAGATTATCCTGTTCAAAATTTACCATTGGTCCTCACTTGCATGCATGTAATTGATATCTTTTGTAATATTACAAATGATTTAATGACTTAAGTAAATGCCGTTCTGACAGTTAATGAAGACTGGAGTAATGGCTGTGCCAACACAGGTATACATTACATTGTAAAATGTATTAAAATAAAAAATTGTTTTAACATTTTGCTTAATAAATTGTAATAATATTTCACAATATTACTATCTTTACTGCATTTTGATCACATGAATGCAGCCTGGGTATGGAAGCCCGTTTCTGCCACTGAATATATATATATATATATTTTTAAAAAAGGTCATTGCAACTTTTTATCTCTTTTTATCATTGACCCTTTTTCTCAGAATTGTGATTTAAACTCAAAATTGCTAGTTATAAAGTCTAAAAAAAGTCAAAATTGTGAGTTTTTATCTCGCAAGAAATGAAGTTGGAAATTTTCAATTCTAAAGTTTCTGACTTTTTTAGAATTGCGTGATATAAACTCACAATCGTGAGTTATAAAGTCAGAATAGTGGGATATAAACTTGCAGTTGCCAGAAAGTTGCAAGTCAATTGCGAAATAAAGACTTTTTCTTTGTATCTTGCAACTTTTTTCTCTAATTCAGTTTTTTTCTCAGAATTGTGAGAAATAAACTCACAGTTGCGAGTTATAAAGTGCTAAACACTGATATTTTCTCTGCATTGCAATTCTGACTTAACACACAATTGCCTATTGTGAAGTCAGAATTGTGAGATATAAGCTTACGAAATGAGTTTATATCTCGGAATTCTGACTTTATTTCTCAGTATACTATTTTTATATTATTTCTGACTCGCAATTGTGAGTTTTTATCTCACAATTCCGAGAAAAATAGTCAGAATTGTGAGATGTAAATTTGTAGTTGCAAGAAAAAAGTAAAAATTGTGAGATAAGTTGCAATTACCTTTAATAATTTAATTTAATTTTAATAGTTCAATTTTTTTATTCAGTGGTGGAACAGGCTTCCATGCCTTGATAAGAGACTTTCAAAAACATTAAAAATCTTACCAACACCAAACTTGTAAACCTTATTGGTCAATACTGTATGTTTATTTGTTCATTCACATTTTGTCTGTCCTTTCATCTAATGCTTAACTAAAGTAAATATTTCACAACACTAATAATTTAATATCACTGTTAAATGTAATCTGTACCAGATCTCAGAATGAAAAGTTTTTTTTTAATAATGTTGTCATGTATAAATTCACTTGTGTTTTATTTTTCTAAATGTATTTAGTCTGAACAGTATAGAATTATAATATTATTAAATATAGCTTCAAGATGATTACTGTAGGTGGTACCATACTGTAGAGTTTGGGTGGTCGGAAGCACAACGGTTGTAGTTTTCAACGACTAGGAGCGTTTTACCACAGGCTGTTCGTTTTTTCCACAGTATCCCACACCTTTCCAGCTGGTAGACTTTGAACTCAGCACTCAGTACCGCTAATTGCAAATTCACATGGTTGAAGCTGGCACCTGTCTGTGTAGTACTCCTCAGCGGTACACTTCATGTAATAGCAGCCATATGTTTGCGTTATACGTTTTTGCCGTACCTGTCTGTTTCTGTCTGGCCTGCCCTCTAAACCGCTCCTTGCTGGACCATTTAGCTTGATATTCACAGCACTGAAAAACCATTGACTGTACTCTATGAAAGACAAATCCCACCTATGCTCTTGTTGATGGAAAAGATGTCTAAATTTGAATACTTTTTATGTTTTCTGTAATAAATGATTGATGTCATGTGTATGTTGGGCTTAATAGGAGACATTGTGTGTTGACAATGTAAAACCTGACTTGAGCTAGGTTTTGTCTGAAATCTTAGCAACTTAGGGCAATCTTTTGTGACCTCAAATTGGCTGAGACATGTCCCGTCTCATACCCAGTACTGAAGCATCGTATTGTTTCCGTTTGTGCTCATTGATTCATGGGAGTAAAAGATGCAGTGGGGTGAGTTGACTTCACAATGCATATCTATTACCATGTTTAAAAGGATAGTTTACTTTAAAATTAAATATTTATGCCTTAGCTCAATCAGCAACCAGTTTTCTGGCAAATCACAAGCTAGCGTCATATCAAAGAGTTTAAAATTAATATTTACCCAATTTTACCACCTGTGGAGGATCATTTCAGGTCAGCTAAGTGTAACCTTGACCTGCTTTTCCAGTCCAAGTCTGAGGTTTGCATATAAACTTCCTTACAAGACCTTATTCCTGGCAGTAAAAATCCTGCAGTGAGCTTGGTGTTGGCCTAAGGCAAAACCATTCAGGTTTACAGCTGAAAAGACTGGCTACCATCCATACATTTTTTTTCCCTCATATGTAATATTGAATCTGAAATGCAGAACTGTTCTGTGATTTGTTTTATCGACAGGACGCATAGATCTGTTCAAGTCTCCACATGTTCATCAGTGCTTAACTTGCTCTCTAACCACAAGTGTTTCTCTTTTAAAATCATTATAGACAAAGCTGGGTTAAGTCTTTAAATGCTTTGTTTCCTCGTAAACAAAGGATCTTTTTTTCCAGTATCGGGACCTCTTCTTTGGAAGAGCTGCACATACTTCTGGCCTATTGTGACCAGATGTCCATGTCAGATTAAGCAATAACTCATAACTGGGTGTAAAAAGTAGTGGAGCAGTTTCAGTCTTTAGTTTGGGCATCTATCATCATGTGACTGTATGCCAATATATTTACTTACAAATATATTTCATGGAAGGACAAGTTAACAATTTTTACATTTGACATGTTATTGACCTGTAAGGGATAGGAAGCGTCTAATTACTTTGCACGTTTTTTGTGGCTTTTAAGCAAAAAAATGTTTGGTTTATTGGATGGCTTAAAAGGAACCCTGGGTATTTAAACTTGTATGGCTTAATTTTATGTAAATGATGCCTCTTACTGAAAAATGTAGTAGAAAACGCATGAAATATTTATGTTATTTAAAAAATCCATATAGTTATATACACTATATTTGGACTATAGGAGGCGCCAATATTTTTTGAAATTATGACTGTTCTTTTGAGCTTTCTTTTCATCAGAGAATCATGGAAAAAAAATCATTTTCAACATTTATAAAAATAAGAAATGTTTCTTGAGCACCAAATTACCATATGAGAATGAAGCAGTAGCTGCTGAAAATTCAGCTTTGCCATCACAGGAATAAGTTTAAATATATTAAAATATATTTACAGTATTACAAAATTTTGATAATTTTTCTGATAATTAAATGAAGGCATTAAACATGTATTTATTTTTAATGAAATTAAAATTAAATCCTTTTATTTGTTGCCAAACAAACAGAGGTTTTTCTGTTAAAATTAATACATGGAAGAGAAATCGTGTGACTATTCTGTTTAAAAAAATTAATAATAATTGTAGATAGACAATTATTGCAGATAGACAGATAATTAACATGTTGTTAGTTTGATTCTAACATTTTTAACAAGTTACTAGCATGTTGTTAGCATTTTTTAACATGATTAACAAGTTACTAGTAGGGCTGTGCAAATAATCGCATGCGATTATGATGCGCATCTCTTCAGTAATGCCGGTTCCGTGATTAGTCGTAAATTTCCATCACGTGCAGTC
>JAHKKF010516787.1:11676-24542 GCA_019740295.1 Labeo calbasu | reverse complement strand
ACTCTGTGTATTCTGGTTCAAGACAGTTAGGGTATGTCAAAAAACTCCAATCATATTTTCTCCCTCAACTTCAAAAATCATTTCAAAATCATCCTACACTGCTGCGGAAGTTTGCAAAGTGAACATGCAAAGAAGATCAAACACCCTTAATAAAAAAGGTAAAACAGTGATACAGGACGATTTTAAAGTTGAGGGAGAACATGAGATGGGAGTTTATCGACATACCCTAACTGTCATGAACCGGAAAAAATAGTCCAGGCAGAATAAGACAAGATGAACGTTTGACATTAAAAAGTATAGAAATTGTATTATTTTTATGAAAATAACCAATCGTTTCACTAGATAAGACCCTTCTTTCTCAGCTGGGAAAGACCAGCAACCAAATTTGGGATCGTTTGAAGCCGCATTTAAACTGCATTTTGGAAGTTCAAATTCGGGGCACCATATCAGTCCATTATATGGAGAAAAATGCTGAAATGTTTTCCTCAAAAAACGTTTTCCTCCTTTACGACTGAAGAAAGAGAGACATGAACATCTTGGATGACAAGGGCGTGAGTACATTATATGTGAATCTTTGTTTTGGAAGTGGACTTCTCCTTTAAGCACTACATTGCCCTGAAAAAAAAATGTAACCTTTGCAGTCAGGTTGATTGTATTAAATATTACGGAACCTAAACATACTATATGTGACCCTGGACCACAAAACCAGTCGTAAGGGTCAATTTTTCAATACTGAGCATTATACATCATCTGAAAGCTGAATAAACAAGCTTTCCATTGATGTATGGTTTGTTAGGATAGGACAATATTTGGAGAGATATGAGATATGACTATTTGAATATTTGAATCTGAGGGTGCAAAAAAATTAAAATATAGAGAAAATCGCCTTTAAAGTTGTCCAAATGAAGCTCTTACTAATGCATATTATTAATCAAAAATTAAGTTTTGCTATATTTACAGTAGGAATTTTACAAAATATCTTCCTGAAACATGATCTTTACTTAATTTCCTAATGATTTTTGGCATAAAAGAAAAATCAATACTTTTGACCCATACAATGAATTTTTGACTATTGCTACAAATATACCCCAGCGACTTAAGACTGGTTTTGTGGTCCAGGGTCACATATAACATACTAATATTAAATTATATTTTGAAAATTGGATAAAACAAGACAATTTAATGTAAAAAACATTGATTAATCCCAATCGTAAGAAAGGTAAAAAAGGCAAGTCCACTGATGGTATTAATATCAAAAGAGACGTATGGCTATAAAATTAAAGCAATAGCTTTGCCTGAACATATGTTAAAATGTCAAATGTGAAGCGTTGCCCGTCTGAGAGATCAAGAGAAAACACATTACATCAGAAAATGAGTTAGTAAACAAACAGAAATCCATGGGGAACAGGCCTCAGTAAGCAACTACACACACTTAGAAGTGACTGGAGCTGTTCCCTGGGGTTCTTGGAGGTATCCATTTAAATAAAACTCAGAGATTCTCTTCCACATACACATAGAGAGTAAGCAAATTAAGAGGGGTTTTGTGTGGAAATCAGTTTCCCCATACCACAGGGACTAAAACATGAAAAGGAAATAAGAACAGACAGGGAGAAATATAGAGAAAAACAAAGAAGAAATTATGAAGTAAGGCAGAAGTGAGAGAAAGCGAAAGGACGTAGATGACAGAGGTGTTAGGAGTGAGGTAAGAGGGGCAGAGAATGTGTGATGGGTCTAAAACATTCTGACAATTAAAACCTACGACACCGTCCCGGCAGTAAATACAGTGGGCTGAATCAATAGCGGCCAGCCATAAACACAGACACATAAGATACAGCTGCACAAAACGCTATGGATTTCCAATGGGGCATGTGACATCAGCCACTTTCAAATGCAAATATTAACTTATGCACATTGTCCTTCTTGTGGTTGGGCACCTATCGATTGGATAAAACTAACTCTATTGATCACTGAATAGTTAATGGAGATAATTAAATCCATGAAGTACAGTACTTAAGACTGTTTCTGAAGTCCTCACACAGACTCAGGGGACACACAGAGGACTTTCACTTTCACCATGCCCTCACAGAGTATAAATTAGTGTTAGTATCATCTGAAATAAGAAACTGAGGAGCAGACTAACACATGCTGTACACTATACTGTAAATTTACTGTAAAAAAAAAAAAGGCAGCTGAGGTTGCAAATAATTCACTGTAAAAAATATAATGACAATGTTTCAAATATTATGGAATATTTCGTTTAGTACTATAATGTTAAAGGGACAGTTCACCCAAAAAAATGAAAATTCTGTCATTCATTACTCACCCTCGTTCATCTTCGGAACACAAATTGAGGTAGTAAATAAATAAACGGTAGGACATTGTTAAAATAGTAGGGCTGCCCTCGACTAAAGATTTGTCTGGTCGACTACTTCATTTTAAGCATTAGTCAACTATTAGTCAACTATTAGTTTATTAATAAACCATATATAAATCATAATAATGAGCCTTGCCTACATATCTTAATAAGATCACAAGCGCACGCAAAAAAATAGTTTGCCACAACGCACAGGGAGATATAATACTTATGAATGTGTCAGGGAAAAACAGCAAGGAGATTGCATTAACGCTTTAATAATTTATTGATAGACTAGTGATTTCTTTGTTTTCGGTTTAAGAGATGAAGTCGGCGACACTGACTCTCGCCGCATGTTTCATACGGATTACATAATCTGAGAATATAACATTTTGTTTTCTGTTTGAATTGGTTCATTTAAAAATAGACATTTTACTCTCTAAAGATACATTTTTCATGTCTGTTCGTTCAAGTCATTCAAGTTCACAGAAACGAGACGGCAGAAAGCACGTCCTGTTTGCTTTAATTATTTTACAAAAGCGCAACGTTTCATTGTTATTGTGAGTGCACACAAATAAATGTAGAGTCTTTACGGATTCGAAAGATGTACAACGCTTATCTGTATGAGCAAAACTGACGGAGTATTTTAAGATCAAGTGAGCGCACCGGCGCCTCCATCTGTCATGCAGTGAGCGCGCTACTATTCAGCTTCCACACTCCGCACAGACACTTAAATTCTCATATGTTAACATCAGATTGTCCTGCCCGATGTACTATCTTAGCACATAGACCAGTTGTTAGTGATCTGTCCATCACAGACTAAGGTTAGTCAACTATTAGGGAGCAGTCCTATAAAATAGTCAATGTGACATCAGTGGTTCAACCATAATTTTATGAAGCTTCGACAAACATGCGTCAAAAACTGACACGGAAGATAATAAATTGTGGAATAAAGTCGTTATTTTTGTATTCTTTTAGCTTCACCACATTACAGTTGAACCACTGATGTCACATGGACTATTTAACAATGTCCTTACTACCTTTTATGGGACTTGAACGTGGTAGTTGTGTTGCTGTCTATGCAGGGTCAGAAAGCTCTCAAATTTCATCAAAAATATCTTAATTTGTGTTCTGAAGATAAACAAAGGTTTTACAGGTTTGAAATGGCATGAGGGTAAGTAATTAAAGACACAATTTTTGGGCAAACTAACCTTTTAATACACCAACTACCAACATCTGCTTTTTAGCTAGTAAAATGTAAAATGTACTGAAAATCACCAAATTAATGCAAAATATGCCTCATAATGAATCAGAGCTAATCGTCAATGTCCATAAAACACGATAATACTACTATGTAAACCAAACACCAAAGACAAAACACCACTAAAAATTATCACTAAAATAATGCAATAAGCATTAATTAAATAACATGCAATGCAAAAACACCCTAATTACTAAATACAAAAATGAAAATAAAGCAACATTTAAATAATTTTAAGAAAGTTTATGAATGATTATTTACTGTTTTGATTTCAAAGTATTTTAAATTATGTGTAAAACAAGTTTTCCAACATACAAAGTACAGATGGGCAATTAACATATTTTTTGTAAAAAAAATTTGTAAAAATGACACATTTTTTTACACTATATACAATTATAAAGGAAATATTTTAGAAAAAAAAAAATCCTTATATAAAAGTTTTTGAAAAAAGGCACACACACAAAAAACATCCCTAATCGACCAGCATAATTTATGACGTTAAGAAGTGCTGGAAACAGGAAAAGGTTGCTGTAGGAATAGCATTAAAGGGCAGTGTGCAGTGCGCAGGCCAATGTTAAACAAACTGCCAATCAATATCTCTTTTATTAGTGGTCACAATCAATGCAGGACTGACAGAGCAGACCAATTAACACTATTGATCCAAAGGAAAGAGGGAAAGGAGGCGCATACCGGAGAAAGCTGAGATAGACAATGGCAAACTGACAAAAGGAAAGAGTCTCTGATTCAGGGGAAATATCACTCTCCCCTCTCTCTCCGTTTCTCTCACAGAACGACGAGGTTGAAAACACCGGGTTCCCACACCGTGTGGCCCCCTGGGGTGTGGTGTGGAAGACACCGTGACAGAAAGCAGACCTGGACTATCTCCCAAGAGGAAGGGGGGGTTAGGGGGCAGTGGCCCCTGTCTAGCGGTGCTGCCTGCGTGTGACGTGGGGTCTGCATTGGGAAAGCTGCTGCTCCTCTCTTCTCATCACACATGGAGCATTCTAATAAGGCCAGACTGCACATTCCCCTCCTCACGCCCTCAACCCCAGGGAACCGTCCAGATAGTCCGTATGCATGAACGTTTGCGCACGTGTGCGACTATTGATCGCAGTTTCAAAGATAAAAGACTAATTCCCACAATGAACATCATCAGCTCCGTGCATTTGCAAACAGCAGCCTTGAGTAGCCACGTTTAAAGTCCTTATCGTCAGTCGACAAGCGTTTCGACTGTGAACTACATTAACACAATCCACGTTGCTTTCCGAAAGCGCTTATCGTCATGTTCCCAGTTTTTCCAAGTTATCCATACATATCTTTTCCATTCCTTTCCAGCGAGTACAAATCTCTTCAGCAGTGTTCTCCTTCCTGTGCCATGTCCTGTTCCCAAGGAGACAGGGTCAGAGGGCCATATGGTGAGTGTCAGCCGTGCTGGCGGCTCTTATGAGGGGTTATCACGGAGCTGAGCTACCTGACCCCTGCGCCCTGCTCACACTCACACAGCAGCAGGAAATGTGACAAGAAGAGCGACCGAGAAAAGAGGAAAAAGGGGTGGGGGCTTCCTAAAGAAAGACGGGACTATCTAGTGCTTGTGGTTAACAACCACGTTTTTATCACATTTTTCAGATATATGTTTGATGGGCTTGTTAGAAATATAAAATGACATATTATTGGATGTAACCTCTCTGTAACTGGTTAGATAAGGCTCCTCTCTTCAAGTATGACAAGCATACAGACAGCTGCTGTGCATATTAGCACAAAGTTTGGGAAACTTTGAGTCATGAATATTTCTTTGCAAATAGGAAGCATGCATGAGTATAGAAAACCATTTCTGCCTCAGAGTTTAGAAAATACAGCAATTGTGGTTTTATATTACAGGATATTTTTAAATCAAATAACTGCAACTGTAATTCTCTTAATTGAGACCTAAATGTTATAATTACAGCTTTTTTGTCTCAGTTACAAATTTCTATCTCAAAATGTCACGTTATATCTCAACTGCAACTTTTTTCTCTTAATTGTGATTTAATATATCGTAATTTTGACTTTTTTTTTGTGTTGCAATTGGAACTTCATATCTCACAGTGTGACTTCATGTCTCACAATTGCAACTTTCTCTTAATTGTGACTTAATATCTCATAATTATAGGTTTTTATCTTACAATTCCAACTTTATTTCTCTGAATTGTTTATGCATTTGGTAGTTATGCATTTTATCCAAAGCAACTTACATTGCATTCATGATAAACTGTACATTTGAACAGTTAATGCATTCACTGGGAATCGAACCCATGATCCCAGTATTGCTAGTGCCATAATCTACTATCTGAGTTACGTTCTATGTGGTTTTATCTTTCAGTTGTTCAGTTCTATATCTTACAATGAGATTTTATTTTGTTATTCTACAATTATCCAACATGTACCCTTTTCATTTTTTACTCTGATGCACAAACAGGCCTCCACAGATGACATAAAAATATTCTTTTGGACAAAAATACCTGTCTGGATTGTCTGGTGGATGCTCCGAAACTTCCTGTAAACACTGTAATATAAATGTCACATTGAGCAATGGATTGATGTAATTATGCAATCAGTATAAAAACATGTTTGGGGTTGGGAAATAAACAAACTGCCTGCTGGAGGTGGATCTGATGGGCCTTGGAGGAGAGTTTGTCAGCAAAGCATTTAAAAACAATATGCTCATGAAATCTACCAATCATACAGTGAACGGCAAGAACCTAAGAAATTATGGGGTTACCTTACCATCTGTCAAAAGAGGCAACAGTCATCATTCTTTCTTTTTATACCTCTCACCGTTTCAGCCCATGCCTTCAAAACCTAATGAATCTCAGACGGGCATACCAAGGATTGAAAGAAAGAAAAAAAAAAAAAAAAAACCAAACTGATCTTTGCTGTTTGCCTTGTTCGCTGGGTATGAAAGTTTAACCGAGCCCCTCATTTAGAAGTTGCTTTGATGAATTAAAAAGGATTGAGAGTTTACGCTCTTTCTCTTTCTCTCTATTTTCTGAGGCTGGATGAGTTTTATGCTATCCACCAAAGCGTAAAATATTCACTGTATGGGACTGAGTGCATTCATTTGGGGTGTCAGCCCGTCAAACAAAGAGCTACTCAATAATCTGAGATTTGAAATGCAGTCCTCTAAGAAAATCTTTACATCTCTGCTATAGCTCCACTGTTCACTTATTCATCCACTGCCTGTCCTCTGTGGGCCCAAATTCTTACTCTCCAACCAGAAAAAGAACCACACACAATACACGTTGCGCACCAGAAAGATATAATAGGATTTCAAATTGAATCTCTCCTCACTGTAATCACCAGATAAAACACTGTGGTCAGCAATGGCAAGAATACTAGACCAAAAAAATTCTATTTGTTCTATCACCTGAAGTTGCTGGTGAGTTACGTTTTTTGGACAAGGTGCGAATTATTCTCTCACTTCTTTCGCACATTTTCATCATTTATTCATTTCGGTAACTGCTTGTACAATTCAGAATACATTTTCTTTCTTTGATTAAATTTCAGCCTTATGATCCATGGTATTAAATGTAAAAAGCGCATTTAATAGCGTTAAAATTGAGCACTACTTCCTAGCCACCAAAACATAAAATAATTTTACTATCAGACACCAAGATTCATGTAATGCCATGCCTTCTTTAAATAAAATGCATGAAAACATCCTTTCAGTTCAATGTTGTTTCATATAAATGCAATAAAATATAATACAATGCAATATAATGCAATTTTTTTATTCCTAAAGAGGCAATTTAGTTCAGGCGAAAGAGCAAATCAGACAAACAGAGTCTCTGATGTGTAACATTTAGATTTTTGCCTGGGTTGAAGGGTTCAAACATAAAACAGGAATGCATTTTACATTCCAATTCAATTTCTGAATTTGAAATTAATTTGAACTGAGGTAGCGAACGGGAAGTATAATTAAATTTGAATTTAAATCAAAGGAAATAGAATTAAAATGAACTGATTAAAAAAAAATCATGCAGCCATTTGATGTATTTAAAAAGCTTGGCTTGAAAGTTTTTTTTTCTTTTAAGGTTTGAAGATTTTATAGACTTTTAGACAAACTAATTTAAAACTGGGTGGAAAAACACTTAATTTTCCAGAATGCCAGAATCTGTTGAATTTTTTTTACAGGAGACGTTCACTTCCAGAATACAAATATCCTGATAATTTACTTACCCCCGTGTCTTCCAAGATGGTTGTGTCTTTCTTTCTTTAGTCGCAAAGAAACCAAAGTTTTTGAGGAAAACATGGGATTTTTCTCCATATAGTGGACTTCAGTGGTGACCAACGGTTTGAAGGTCCAAACTGCAGTTTCAGTGAAGCTTCAAAGGGCTCTACACAATCCCAGCCAAGGAATAAGGCCCTGTTTACACTAGTGCATTTTTAAAATTAAAAAATTAAAAAATTAAAACAGCGTTTTAAAATTAACATTGTTTTAAAATGAAAACAATCCTACACCGGTGTTTTCACTATGTTTCAGAAACGATCTCCCTTCACACTTCACAACCGAAAGCGCATGTCACATGACCATTCATGCAGGTACAGCCGTAGATATGTATAGGTAGATGCCCCATTATTTAAATGGTGGATGTGTCTACATGCTTGGAGCGGTTGAATGAGGCATCTACCTATACAAATCTATGGTTACAACAATGAGCATGATGTTATTGTTCACACCAGAGGTCCCCAACCACCGGGTCGCGACCCACTACCGGGCCTGTGGAAGAATTTCTACCGGGTCGCGGGAACGTTCTGGGGAAAATTTGTTTTGATATGATTCTCTGTTATTTTTTGTGCGTTAATGATTGTTCTAATTATTCTGTACTTTCGTTGTATGTTATTAATATGGAGTAACAATTTGATGATTTCGTGTTAAATGAGTAAATAAAAGATTGCTCTGATTTGTCATATAATCTATTAGGGCTTAAACAGATCGCAGTTGATCGTTGATAGTACGAACCAGGTCCAGACCCCACCGCTCGGCATGTGATTTGCAGATTAGTTTGCCAATTTACACGTTCAAGCTATTTAAACCCACAAGAAGAAGAAACGAAAGAGAACTCAATTTGTTACTTTCACTCTGTTCTTGCACACACCAGGGATACGCAGAGTGAATGTAGGCATCATGAATGCATCATTTTCAAAAGTCTCTGTTTTGGGCCATTTACACAGAAACACAAGCCCAGATTTTTCAAACTAAAACGGGGTCTGCAGCGTTTTCAAAAGTCTCCGCTCTCGAGGGTCGTAAATGCCAGAGTTGTGTAAACGGTGTGCAAACAGGTGTAACCGTAGCAAAAGTTATGCATTTTAAAACAAAAATGCACTAATGTAAACCTAAGGGTCTTGTCTTTTGATTTTTTAACCACAAATGCTCGTCTTGCACAAGCCTGACCTCGCGCATTATGTAATGATGTTGGAAAGGTCACGCGTCACGTAGGCAGAGGTACCGACCCAGTGTTTACAAAGCAAGCATACAAACAAAGAAAGTCAAACGCCCTTTACAAAAAGAAGGTAAAACAACGATGTCGGAGAAAATGAGATGGAGTTTTTAGCCCTACCCTACCTTTTTGAACTGAAGTACATAGACAAAGAACTAATTGCGAGTGATCTTTCCAACGTGATTACATAATGCGTGAAGACGTGCAACCACACGCTCATCACAGATAGTGCAAGATGACTATTTGTGGTTAAAAAGTATTGTTTCACTAGATAAGACCTGTATTCCTCATCTGGGATTGTGTAGAGCCCTTTGAAGCTGCATTAAAACTGAAATTTGGACCTTTAACCCGTTGGCCACTATTGAAGGTCACTATATGGAGAAAAAATATGGAATGTTTTCTTTAAAAACCTTAATTTCTTTGTGACTGAAGAAAGAAAGACATGAACATCTTGGATGACAAAGGGGTGAGTAAGTTATCAGGAAGTTTTTATTCTGGAAGTGTAAATTCTACTATATACCATTACAATTCAACATTCTGTGGGAGTGGCAAATTTAATTCAAATTTATACATGTGAATTAACTTGAAGCCAATTTTAAAATTCAAAATCCTCCTGGGTTCATGTTTGATGACAGGAATAATAATAAAAATGAATAAAAACTGTACCTACAAACAGTTCTGCATTGATTTCTTAAGATAACATTGTTGACTAGAGCAACTGAACCTGATATCCTTATGTGAGAGAAAATTGCTGGGCAGGCAAAACTCTTAAAAGCACTATATTGCATTTCAAACACCAAACACTCTGCTTTAATCTGTATTTGCTTAGAGAAGCTGACTCTAAAACAATAAAGGAAACACCTACAAGGGTTGATCCAAGTTTCTCAGTCCCCAAAGTAAGCTTGACAATCTGCTAATCAGGAATTAGCAGTAACAACAAAAAGCTGCAGCTGTTTTTGAAATCTGATGAGGCATGTGCGGCCAAGCCAAGGTCAAGGGCTATGTAAGAGCCATGTCGAGAACTAGTTTACAATAACCAGCTACTTTAGCAATCAAAGGTATTTAATTTCACTTTCTGTACAGTTAACAAGAGCGTTTGATGTTGGCAGCTATGTAACATCTGCTTTTAAGTTCTGCAAAGGGAAATTTTTTCCCAATAGGCCTGCTATAGTGAAATCCAGATTCCAGTTTGGGGAAAATAACCTCAGCCAGTTCTGGAGGTACATAATGCATGTGATTTGAATGAAAAATACTGAAAGAAAAAAAAGAAATGAAATAGCCATGTCTGAATGGCACTCCACGGTAACATTATTGTGTCCTGGAAATGAAAATCCACAACACTGTAAAAAGAGTAGGGGTGACATTCCTAGAGTGTTACATGAGAGTAAAGTGAATTCAAGCTGTGTCTGGGATAAAACAATATTCTCTCTCCTTTTTTTTAACCAAAGGAACTTGGTTACACTATGTCATGTATGTTCTTCTTTTGCACATCAGTTTAAGTTTATATCAAAGAGGAAATACAGAAACTATGAAAGATACATTAGCGGTGCGCTTTTTTTCTTGCGATCGCAAAGCATTTTTATTCCCAGATGAAATGGCTTTGTAAAGAACAATGTTTATCTGACAAGAAATGCTAGTTTAGGACAATGATTTTTGGGAACATTGGTTTCACATCAGAAATAATGCACCATTAAGCACTGACACAACAAGGCTCGACAGGAAAGATGAAAATAAAACGTGTGGAGGAAATATTTTTAGAGCCATCTGGCTTGCGTTTGAGACCAAGCATGAAGAAGAAAAAGCTCTCCAGTGCCTGGCCTGCAAATGAGGACCAGAGGCCTAAGCAATTGAACTGTCATTGCAGGAGAGGCCGTTTTGTTCGCGGGCATGAGAGCGGGTTTCAACAGCCCCTGTCTGTTCCCACTTACCTCTGGAGCGGCACACTCTCACCTGAAGATAAAAGCAGTCACGTCAATTTTCTTAAACCTACAGAATAACAACAGTTACGTGATGATGACTACCAATTGGTCACTTTCGGTTGCTCCTAAATCCCAGGGATGAAAACCTGAAACTAAAATGTGCGGTCATAATAGGGGATAAATGAATGTTCTTTTCTGCCTGTACATGTAACTTAATCTTTAATTCTCCCGCCCTACACGGCTCAACATTTTCCCTCCTCTGGCATTCTTTCAATCCAGGAGTAAAATCAAAAGTGAAAGAAAACTTCTCAATTAGTTGGACTTCTCCTGACTAATGCTGCACGGTACCCAAGACGAGGCTTTGAAGTAAGCGCAAGTGGAAAAGTAAATCTGACATCACAACAGCCTGGATTGCTTTAAAGTTTGCAAAAAATTAGACTTAACCTACTGTCCTGCCCCGCACACCAAATGCACCGCGGTCTCCGAATTCAGACTGAAGTAATGGAGATCGGGACCTTGCGATGAACCATATCCCCCCCGTGTCTCTGTCGCAGCTCTTCAACCTCCAACCAACTGTAAAAAACAGCTACAAAACAGTGCAGCCTCTCAGAAGTGTTTATGCAAACAAACACCAAGCATGGCTATTTGTATGACTTGGCACCAGCGTTTGGTTAACCACCCACAAGCATTTGCAGATGGGACCTTTTCCAGGGGGCCACAAGCGCGGTGAGAAGGGAGCGAGGGAGAGGAAGAGAGAAGGGGTCACGGAGGAGAGGATAACTGCGGAGCGACAGAAGTTTTAGAACCACACAAGATGTTGCAGATGTTGTCGTCTGCACAGATCATGATGAAGGGTTATAATTACTGAGACACTAATGTAATACTGGACTTATTTGTCCCCACAGTTTACTGGCAAGTTGAATGGAATTGCTATGTGTGTGTGTGTGTGTTTTGAACATCGTTTACAAGTTGCCATACTCTGAGCATTGCATATATGCGCACACGCACTATTAAAAAAGGGAAATTATGTCATCGTTTATGCACCTTCATGTCGTTCCAACCTCAATTTATGTTTTGTAGGATCTGCTGATCTTACTGACCTCAAACTTTTGAAAAGTAAAGTATAAAAGTTTAGGGTCAGCAAGATTTAAAAAATAATAATAATAATAATACTTATATCCAGCAAGGATGCAGTATTTGATCAAAAGTGACAGACATAGTGCTATAAAATAATTCTATTTTAAAAGAAATGCATGTATTTTTTTTTCTTTCTTCTTTCTTTCTTCCTTTTTCTGTTCTTTTATTTATCATTTTAATTTTCTAATGATCAAAGAATTCTGAAAGAAAATCTGGTAATACTTCAGTTTAGGGACCAGTTCTCACTATTAACTAGTTCCTTATTACCATGCATATTACTAGCTTATTGACTTGTTTATTAGTACTTATAAAGCACATAGTAATGCCTTATTCTGCATGACTATTTTATGCATATTTCAGATCCCTTAATTCTACCCCATACTTAAGCTTAACAACTACCTTACTAACTATTACTAAGCAGCAAATTAGGAGTTTATTGAGGCAAAGTCATAATGTGTGAAAATCTTCTTCAAAAATATTAAGCAGCACAATTGTTTTCAACACTGATAATAATGTTTCTAGAGCACCAAATCAGCATATTAGAATGATTTCTGAGAATGTGACACTAATTAATTCAGTAATTCAGCTTTGTCACCACAGGAATAAAATAAAATAAAATAAAATAAAATAAAATAAAATAAAATAAAATAAAATAAAATAAAATAAAATAAAATAAAATAAAATAAATAATTTTGTTGTATCTTTGTCCTTGGTGAGCA
>JAHKKF010516787.1:0-11626 GCA_019740295.1 Labeo calbasu | reverse complement strand
TGGTGAGCAAAAAAAAAAAAAAAAAAAAAGTGTAAGCAAATATATATATATATATATACGCATATTCTTTCAAATAAATTTTCTGTGTTGTGCAGAGGAAAGCCACACATGTTTGGAATGTCTAAAAGGTAAGTAAATGATGACAGAATTTTCATTCTTGGCACTAGAGCCTTACACAACATATATTTAATCTACAGTATATGAAGATAATATATCTTGTGCACATACATGCATATGCAGCAGATTCAACAAATTCACTAGAGGGCCTTTTTTGAAACACACAGAGACACTGACTGAATCATCCAAAGATCTGCCCGTTAAATCTCAGTGAAACAAGTTACAAATCCCTGACAGCACAGAAACACTGATTAAATTACACTGGGGCATTTAAAGCTGCCAGCTAAACAGTCTCTGTTCACACAAACTCAACAAAACAGTGAAGAACAAACCATAATGTACATCAAAAACCATAATGCACATTGGCGCTGATAGCCTTGTGGGCAGCGCGCCGACATATAGCACCATTGCGCTACGGGCGTTCCGAGTTCGAATCCGGCTTGAGGACCTTTTCCGATCCCGCACCCTTCTCACTCTCCCACGCTATGATCCGTCCTATCATAATCAAAGCTAAAAGGCCAAAACACATTCATCCATGTTGTGTCATATGTTACAGAGTTGACAAAATATAATAACGGCAGGTTTTAAGTATTGTTTTTAAATAAATAAAAGTACATTTTAGCATGCTTAAAAATGCTTAATATATACTTTTAAATATATACTTTTATAGGAATTGAATGTGATTTTTTTCAAACACTTGTTAACTGCAATTAAGTGGAAATGTATTACAGATAAAATTTATAAAAAATGCAACTTAAGAGTGCTTTTTGACCCACTTAAATAGGACTTAAGTACATCTTTATATGCAATTTCATAATTACTCCTATTGTTTAGTTTAATTACAGCCTATATGGTTATAAGTGTAGTACCAATCATTTATTAATTCATTTATTATCCAAAATATGTTATTATTTTTTCCTCTTATAGTACAATATAGGAAGAGAAATGGAAATAAGGAGATTGGGACAAGACACATATCAAATTCGAATCCTGGTCCCTGTGAGCCAACAGCTCATATACAGACAGTACGTGCTGTCGGCAAGTGTTCTACCATCTGCAGTTATAATTTAAATTTGCAATTTAGTACATTTAAAATATAGTGTATATCAAATATAATGTATATCAGTTAACACACTATGGTTCAATTAAGTAATTTTACATGTGCTTTATAATATTAGTCAGCAAAGTAAAACATTAATTTGATATAATTTTTATAAAGTGCACAATTTAAAAGTGTTTTTACTATAAGTGTGTTAAGAAACTGTCATTAAAGTGTAAATATTCTCTAAGTACACTTCCATGGCTTTTAAGGGCACGTCTTTTTCGCAAGGGTATTAATTAAAACATTAATGTAATATACTTCTGAAAAAAATAACTTGGTGGTTTAGGCACATGCACCATCTTTTAAAACAATGTATCTAATCAGCAAATAGTATGCGTAATTAATCATTTACAGAAAGTGGAGCAATTATATGATTTCAGACTTTACATTGAGGAACAGACATCGAAGCGATTCCTACTTCATTGCATGAAAAGCAAAGCTTTTATTAACATAGCTAGATTGATAACTTTATTACCTCTCTAGTAGACAAAGATAATTGAAGAAAAAAGTCTTCCTGGTTCTGGTCAATTTATCCATCTACTTAGATGAAGTTTGTTTTGGATTTTGCTGGGCACTGTTATGGCCACATCCATTATAATTTGAGGGTTTCTCATTAGAATATTTATTACTTTCTTTTCAATTTTTGGATAATTTAGCAGTGTTAATACCTGGCCAGAAATGAAGCGAGGAGAGACAGTGAGCAATAATTCAGGATCTCGTATGTCTGGGATTCATCTGAATATATCAGGAATATCAGACTTGTTTAATGAGATATCACTCTGCTTCGATCCTGAGTGTCCCCTCCCCTTCGCTCTGCCCCTCTCTGAGCAGTGCCTTATTATTATTTCATAAAAAAGCTCTGATCTGTCTTATGAAAAAGCAGAAAAGCTTTGTGAAATTCATTAAAGCAGCCTGAGAAATGTATTAAATGAGAAGGTGAAGCTGGCTGTTGGTTTAACCTTTCTGCTGTGAGGCTTTGAGCCTCCGTAATCCCTATGCAAGGCTAACAGAGGCCCACACACACACACACACACACACACACACACACACACACACAAATGTAAACGAACAGACCATCCAAATTCCCTAGTCACTGAGAATGCTATAATTCAAAGTTTGGAAAACAGTAAATCTATCCATCTTTCTATCCATCTATCCATTGCAGACCAAACACATTCCTATAGGAATGGATGTGATGGTATCATAGCTCTCAAGATCCTGAAAGCAGTAAGAGCCATAGGGATGAAAAGTGATAGGTGTGTAGGATTGGTCATTGTGCTCTACCTCTTCAATTAAGGTTGATTTAACTTACGACCCCCCTCCACCCCTCAGTACTGATCATCAGGCGCTGCTCCACATGCATTATGGATGAGGCTGCCCATATGCACTTGGGCTATCATGCGTGCCCTTGCACAAGGCTTTAGAGAAACTACAGTAAACTATCGTGTAGGATATTCTGACCTTCCTCTCAACTGGTTCCTCTTTCGCTAATTGTACTCTTGTAACAGGAGAAGTTTGTGGGATGATCACTGATCTGTAACATACTAAGATGGGGATGTGAGAATGATGCATTTCAATTGCAGAGTGAGACTACTGCTTTTTGGAAATCCTAAATAATCAGACATTTTTTTTTTGTTTGTTTGTTTTTTGTTTTGTTTTTATTACTAATTTACAAGGTAATGTATATGATACATAGTTGTCCACATGGGCTACATCGAACTCAAATATACACATTTTCTCTAATAGTGGTTTTGCACTGTATACTGGTACTCAAACATAAAGAAACCTTTTAAATTATTTAGAATACGTTTTCTGATTTTCATCCTCCGGAAAAAATTTAATATCCTGTTTTTAATACTGTAGCTCCAGGGTAAACACAACAAAAGTAGTTTACATTAAAATATATGTGACCCTGGACCACAAAACCATTCTTAAGTAGCACGGGTATATTTGTAGCAATAGCCAAAAATACATTGTATGGGTCAAATTTATAGATTTTTTTTTCTTTTATGCCAAAAATCATTAGGATATTAAGTAAGGATCATGTTCCATTAAGATATTTTGTAAATTTCCTACTGTAAATATATCAAAACTTAATTTCTGATTAGTAATATGCATTGCTAAGAACTTCGTTTGGACAACTTTAAAGGCAATTTTCACAGTAATTTGATTTTTTTTTTTTTTGCACCCTCATATTCCAGGTTTTCAAATAGTTGTATCTCGATTGTCCTATCCTAACAACTCATACGTCAATGGAAAGCTTATTTATTCAGCTTTCAGATAAAAAAAAAGATCCTTATAACTCGTTTTGTGGTCAAGGGTCACATATAATGAAGGTACTTTTTAAACAAGATGTTAAACTGTATTCTAAGTGTATTCTTTATAATTGGCAGTAAGAAAGAGCTGTCACAATTTTATTGGGTCAAGTTTTTGTGATTAAATGTTATTAAATTAATATATTTATTATCATATTTTTAAAGGTAAAATAGCTTGGACATTTCAAAGCATTAACCTATAGATTTTAGATTTTTGCTATTTTTTGCAAACATGAAAATGTTTGGTTATCACCGTTGTTAAAAATATCTTATTTTGTGTTTTGCAGAAGAAATATGAAGTCATACAGGTTTGAAACAACATAAGAGTTGGTACACAACGACAGTATATATTTTTAGCTTTTATTTTTAGGTGAAGAATAATTTAATTGACAGTTCATCTCCTTCATGAGAAGAAAACATAGACTTTCTGTAAAAATGTTCACTTTTATACTTCTCTGTTTTCCAAATGCTCGACACAGAACGTGTTAAGACTGCGGTGACTTGGACTGAACGTGGCACTTGATGGGCCTGCACTCTCCCGTCATCACAGCAGCTTCATCAGGGCCGTTCACTTACTCGCAGCTCTCTGGCGCCTCTCGAAGAGTGAGCTTGTAATCGCAAAGAGATCATCGTGGACAAGGTTCTCATTTTTTTTAAACAAGGTCATTGAACTATTCCTCTCATATTATCCCTGAAAATGATAAAATGAGAGGTGGTCGTCGAGACTGCTACGCTTTTGGAAGTGACCGTGAGTGCAGTAACTGCTGCGCGTGAGGGATGATGATGCGCGTGCTCATTGGGTTCTTTTATGTTTGATATTCCACAGTTAATTAAATTAGTATTTCACAGTTTGATGATACTAGCTAATTTGTCTTTATTGTTAGGACTACGTGTCTACATAGGGTTGAAATCAAGTCAAACTTTCTTTCACTGATAAACAAGCATTATTAAAAATGTCTTTATGAAAATCTAAAATGCTAAAAAGCTTTTAGCGATCTGATGACTTGCTCAGAATAAAAACAATAGGCTAGAAGTCATGTCCCCACCATGTTAGAAAAACAAACGTGTATGCCTCTGTGTGTGAGAGGGAAAGTGAAGGGAGTCTTCTAATTATATTGTCTAAAACATTTAATAAAACTGCATGTATTACCCTTTATCCAGACTTATTCCGCGTGAGGGAGCGTTATTTCTACCATCTCTTTCAAGTACGCATCCTTCAATTAGAATGCTGTTCCCGTCGCCTCCCACTACTGCCGTATAATTAGACTTGAGAGATTCAGCTAATTTCTCTCTTTCTCTCTCTTTCTCTCTCTCTCTCTCTCTCTCTCTCTCTCTCTCTCTCGGTTCCATTCTGATCGTCTAATTTCACCTCAAAGGCATATTTTCACGGTGTAACTCGCTGGTTAAACAAGGCCATATCCATTTGTTAATTGATGCAATTACGCATTTCTCGTAATGGTCGCGTAGGTCCCGAGATACGCATCAATCAGTTTTCTGTTGACCTGCCAGAGGTTCTCTTCACGTCTGCCGGGACTGGCCCTCTCTCTAATAGAGAGAGATGGAAACATCATCGCAATTAACATCAGGTCGGACCTCTGATCGGTCAGACAGATGCGAGCAAGGGTCCTGCAGATCCAACCTCAGTTCATTTGCTCATCAGCGGGATAGTGTCTGATATGTAATAATAATAAGAGAGGAATCGAGAACATCATCTTATCTAGGAAAAACAGATAAATATATTGTTAGTTTATAGAGAGAAAAGTAAATTACAGTTATGATTACATTTTGAATGGTGATACATTATCTGTATGCTTTATGAACTTGAAATTATTGTACATTAAAAAATATTGACAGGGATATTAAGAAGAGCACAGATATCTAACAGGTAATATATATATATATATATATATATATATATATATATATATATACAGACTATTATCAAAACAAAAAAAAGAAAAAAAACTTAAAAACTTGAAGAACGATTTATTGTTTAGATTTATTCTATCGCTTTTAGCAAACCCAGTAATACTTTTCTCGCTCCAAGTCTCGGAATACACTAATGTTTAAAAAGAAAAGGAAAAAAACACAGAGGGGACAGGGGTGTGCAAAACACACCTCAAGAAAAGCGCGAAGCATGACGTGATTGGCAAAGACATCATTCTATCCTCGCCGTCCCGGGATTAGAATGACGTCACACTGATACCCGTGCATGGATGAATTCTAAAGAACTATAGAGGCACAAATAATAGCACAACCACAAGTTCATATCTTGCAAGTCTTACGTTATCCTTTAAGCTTTCTACAGCTGTTTAACAACAATATTTTTGTACTTGATGAAGCTTAACTGTAATTTCTCATTTCCTTAAGGGGATTATCTATACATATAAAACTAGGGCTGGCGTAAACATCCTCAGTGCTTCCCAGTTAAGTGCAGTCATCTATTATTGAGCGAAAGGCCGAGTGTGGAAATGTGTGTAAGACGGTGGATTTGAAGTAGATTTGGTTTCAATCGATCAGCAGGAGAAGAATATTGCTTATGGTAACAAAAGAAGCAGCTATGTCTTTCTCTCAGTTTGGATATCCTTACAATGCAACTTCTCAGGTAAGCATGAAAATAAGATCTTTTTCTCATGTAGATACTTAACGAGCGCGCACACCATAGGGTGTTTTTTTCCACATTCTGTCACAATCTCTGGACTTCAGGAACTAACACTACTAGGTAGCAGCAGATTGTTCTGTCACTAAGTCCTAAAGTAAAGTTAGGCGATATCGTGGGGTTTGTCAATATTTATAGTAATGGGTTATTTGAATTATAAATGACCTCACGTGTTGTTGTAAACGTGTAAATTACCTTTACGGTGTAATTGTTCAGAGTCAGAGCGAGACTCCTCCCTTTGCCGGTAGCCTTTGCCGTCTGTGTGTATAAACTAATTATACATTTACAGATAACGGATAGATAATTTTGACAACATAACTTACAATCAATTATAGGTTTACTTTAACGGAAAAAGATAGCTATGTTGTTGACAGAAGCCGCGCTTGCTGCTGGTTAACTTTGTTACACTGACGCAAAACTTGGAAAGTTTTACTTTCAGCTTTGTGGGGGAAAAAACTGTTTTTTTTTGTTTTGTTTTTTACACTGAACATAAAATCAGCTCACAAGAAATAAGGCTCGCCTGTTTTTAAAAGTATGTCTTTACGGGTATTTTCACAATAACTAAGTCAAATTAAAAAGTACACGTGTTATCTTTATGAATAAAACGCATGAATGAGAATAAAAGCGGTTTCAAGCGAGTTCAGGTCTAGACAAAGCTTCTTAACTTCATCTTACCTTAATTTTCTGTTTTACTAAGGAAACTGTGCGCATGCTTTGTAACGCAAATATAAAATGACATGTCTATCCACAATTTTCTTCATGCAGTTTTTCGTGTCGGCAAACCCCAGTACGACTTGCTGCGATTCGATTTCCAGGTCGGTGACGGAAGGATCGAGCGCGTCTCAGACCGCAGCCTCCTTCTGTTGTCCTTCCTATGAGAACCGACTGTTGGCGAGCACACGGACCGAGCTCAACGCCGCGCTCGGGATGTACGGCTCTCCCTACGCAGCAGCAGCGGCCGCAGCCGGTCAGAACTACGCCAATTACTTTCCATACAGCGCCGACCCCTCTGCTATCTACTCCAGCCTGGTACGTGTAGCCCTTTCATCAGATATAGCGCGGGTCCTCCGTTCAATCGATTGACTCATTCAAGTCACGGCTTGTTATTGATTATTTTGGCTTAGTAAGAGGACCATGCTGTCTAGCTGTCGGGTGTAATAACTTCGAATAATCAGAGGAAATAAAACAGAAAATGAAGCGACATTGTCGTCAGCTTACTGTTAAAAGGGCCTACTTGATTTAATTTGGAATAAATATACAGAAATGTGTACGTATAATTTATCACGTAAGAGATAAAAGTTATAATTTAGGGACTGTAAGGAGATAAAGTGCTGTTTTTATTGTAAATAATAATGTCCTTAGCTCAGTACTAGTAATATATGACAGATATCACATATTCAAGTTTAAAGTGTTTTATTATTATTATTCTTTATTTCTAGAACCCACAATATGAAATCAAAGAGGGGTCAGGTAGTCTTCACAGCAGTATAACCCAACCCGCCGCCTACTATCCATATGACCACTCACTGGGCCAGTACCAGTATGACAGGTGAGATTTACACCTGTCACACCTCTAATATGATAGTATATTAATGCTTCAAATACAAATTCTGTTAGCCATTTTAAATATGTCATATTGTAATTTAATTCAGGTATGGGACAGTTGATTTTAATGGGTCAACCCGGAGAAAAAATGCCACGCGGGAAACCACAAGCACTCTTAAAACGTGGCTTTATGAACATCGGAAGAACCCATATCCTACAAAGGGTGAGAAGATCATGCTGGCCATTATCACCAAAATGACTCTCACGCAAGTGTCTACCTGGTTTGCCAATGCTAGAAGGAGACTAAAAAAAGAGAATAAGATGACCTGGTCCCCCAAAAACAAAGCGGGCGATGACAGGAAGGAAGACCTCAATAAGAGCGACCCAGACAGTATTACCAAAGGTACCTCATAACGCTTCTCAGCTAAACTTAAATTTAAGTTAAGTATTAGACTGTGTTAGTTGTTTGTAAATGCATGTGAATGTCCACTTAGTATCTCTCACTGCTCTTGCACAGACTCCAAAGACAGTAAGGATGAGCGGGACCTGCAGTTCAGTGACCTGGATGACATAGAAGATGAGGACTGTGACAAGCTGGACAGTGACTGTGAGAAATCAGGTCAGGATGACCTCTCGACTTCCTCCCCTCCAAAGAGAGACTGTAACCCTGACCTCCCTCTCCACTCGAACTTCCCATCTTTTCCCTGTAGTCTAAAGAGTTTGGGGGCTCTGAACCCTGACTACCTGGATCCTCTGGGCTCCAAAACACAGCAGCAACAGCCCTCACCTCAGTCCACCTCTATCAACACTGTGGCACTCTCTCACTTTGAGTCATCGGAGAAGCCCCGGATCTGGTCGTTGGCACGTACGGCCACCGCAGGGGTTGTATTAGGCACGCAGCATGGTGGGGATGTACGGACTGGGCCTGTGGACTGTCAGATGCAGGGAGTCAGGTTGCCAACAGTCGGAGGAGTGCAGTGTGGGGAGCTGAAGGGTCTTCAGGACCCTACCAGCCTCAGCAATACAGAAAGCCTTTACCAAGAAGGACTGCAGGGGATACACAAGGCATACAGTAGTGGGAGCTACAAGACCCTACAACTTCACTCTTCATCCTATCCTGGATTGACAGAATCCTGCCAGTATTCCTCAATGGAAGGTACAGCCTTTCTGTGTTTACAGAGCTATATAACAGGACTAAGTTACAAACATAACATTTTAAAGGTTAAGTTATCAGCTGTTTGTCATTCTAAATGCAAGTCAACATCTTGTGTAATATTTCAATTATTCTAAATACTTTATTTTTTTAATTCTAAATACAACACTTGCATTTGTGTACTGTTTGTGTAGTTTACCGACAGTTGTGATGTCTTGTGTTGGTGTACTACAGGCTTCACAAGTGCGGGAAAAACAGAGACAGAATCCAGTGAGCTCAACGACACGTGTCCAACAATCCAGGATGCCAAAACCACTGCATTCAGACCTGTGATGAAGAGGTGAGGCAGGTGAGCATGAGTGAATATGCACACACACACACACACACACGCACACACACATTAACAAATGTATGGTGGTGTTTGTATATAACTGATATCTCTCACATGACCAGAATAAAATTGATTAACACAGTGCATGCTTAATATGCAAGAAAATACGAAAGAGTTGCACAGAACATGCATGTAAATGTATCCACAAACTATAAGGTTTTTCTAAAAAATAAAAAGAAAGAAATCCAGTCATGTAGGATTACATAATATCTGTCACCCACAGTCTGCATTCAAGTAATGCCATTACACATCTTTGATAACAGTAAACATTTGTGCTGTGCAGCCATCAGCTAAACTGATGAACATTATTGGATTGCTTTGGCTATTTCAGTTATATTGCAAAACTAAAAAAAAAAAAGAAAAAAAAAAGCAACGTCTCTTTCCATTTAGTATCTGTTTGTGTGTGTGATATGAGGCAATGAGGTATACATGTCCTCTGTGTTTTGTAATTCTGTGTCACAAGGATTTCATCACATAGTATTACCTGTCATTTTCACCAAGCCTAATTTTCACAATATCACCTCATTCTCATACATTTCCCTTCTTCCTCTGAATTAGGACTGTGGAAATGCCAATAAACACGGGGACATTTTTATGATCTACATTATGCACTATGGAACGGAGTCAATGAAGAACTATAAGCCCATGGCAGCAGACACTTGAAATAGTAGCGCGATGAATATGTGTGCTCTTTCTGGAACTGTGAAAACTGGAGGCAGCCATAATTTTGCACAATATGATTTGATGGTGTCAATAACTTTATGCAATGTTTTGTGTATGTTTGGGAATAAATTGTGGTTTCTTATGTTTGCATTGGCAATCGTAGTTTAGTAATTCTATTTATCTATTTATTGTTTGATTATCCATCTGCTTTATTTATCTGTTACCATGTGTCCTCTCAAGGTTTTGTTGTGTGTTACATTTATTTCTCTGTGGTCATGTGCTTAACGTTATGTGATTTACTTTTTTGGAAGCTGGTGTAAAATTTACAGTCAGTCTTTTTACTTTTATTTACCTATTAACAATAAATGAGGTGCGATACTGTGCTCCTGAGGAGTGTGCTATGTTTATATCAAGAAACTGTGAATAAATGTCATGTTGTTATTTATAAAATATTTTCTAAGAACTCATTTTCTCATTTTTGTTTAATGATTTCTGTTTATGAATTAATCAGATAGCTTTGCACAGTTCAGTTTATCCTCTTGACTCCATGCCTAAAGCCTGGACATTGCTGGAAGGTCATAAATTCAGACGCGGACGTGAATGGACTCAGCAAGGGTGTGAAGAAAGGGTACATCAGTTCCACATTGTCATTATTTAATCGGAATTGGCATCAAACACTTTGTTACTGTTCAGGCTCAGAGAGAGGCAGGAATTGGTTATGAATGCAGCTTTGTCTCCACCGCGAGCGAGCAGGTTCATCATCATCCACTTCTGAGTTAACAACGAGGTCACGCGGGAGCATCCATAGCATGAAACGCGCATCAAGTGTTTTGATGTTGATCAGTCAATTGCTCGAGCTAGCATCCCTGGGGATCTTTAAGCACCCAATTAAACTTGGAAAGCAATAGCTGGGCTGTTTCAAAACTACAGAGAAAAACATTTTTCGTTCATTTAGAGTGTTAGACTGTTTCCCTGTAAAAGAGACAAATGACTCGGCATGCTTAACATCATATTAAACTGATGAAAAAAATAAGCAAAAGATACTCACACTTACACGCTACTAAATCGTGTGTCAAGATTGACTGCGCGTAGTTGCTTTAGTGACACAATGACACAAAGCTCTATTCTTCAAACTTTTTTGTCTGAGAAAAACGCGTTTACGCAAATGAGAAGAATAAAAACTAGACTGAAGTGATGACCTACTGGTCAGGGTCCAGTAAATTAAGCCGTCGAAAGAAACATTATTTCAGGACGGATTGAAAGATTAGGGCATGTAATAAGAGCATTAGGTCCATTCAAAGGCGCTGTGGTCAATTTGTGGTCGACTGAAAAGGGGTCGAGCATACAGTCGATGTCATTTGTTTGTGGCGCAGAATTCCTCAATGGAAATTTAGGTTGACAAAGATGGTCATGATCGCAATAAATAATAATTTGCGTTAATACGAGTTTACATAGATCTTATGTCAACAAAATATATAGCCATAATACCATATAGTTAATAATAAACCAGTCCATAATTTTTTACATTTTACTCAATAATAATAATAATAATAATCATTGTCAAATACGCCATAATTAATGTGTGCATTTCATTCATTGTAAGAATACATTAGGGATTTTTAAAGTTGTAGAACAGATTTGTTTCTGAAAAACGCAGACATATATATATATATATATATAT
>JAHKKF010516786.1:0-40796 GCA_019740295.1 Labeo calbasu | reverse complement strand
GATGTACTGTTTCCTATTTAATACTGTACAGCCGCCTTGTCACAATTCTGTATTGTTAAAGGCGGTATATAAATAAAGGTGACTTGACTTGACTTGTAGTAAACAAAACCGCTCGTCTGCTCCATTCATTAACAGAGACACGGAGAACATGCAGGATTCACATTTAAATAGTATGTTTGCGGCGTAATATTTACAGATACTAGTCTATATTGCTGTTTGATTAAGGTGTAATGACCTACTTTTGATTAATTAATTCAAACTTTGACAAATTCCGTGACATTTCGTGTTATTCAGTAAATTCCGTTTTTATGACTGGATTCCGCCATTCCGTCCGCGTTTACGGCATCGTGGTAATCATATGGCCCTACAGTAGTGTTTTGATAGCGACCACATCACATAATGCATACTAAAACTACAAAAAAACATATTAAACATATGCATAACTGTACTAAAATTTTGTTTATTTTATGCAAATAAAGGATTTTGGGTTCCATTTTGTCACTACCGAAACAATGATGACATGTTTTGGTCGTGACTGTTACGGTAGCGACAATTTTATAAGATAACACTCCAAAAAATGTCACTACTGAAACTTCACCAAAAATTTTAGATACTTTTAAACCTAGCTCAAAGATGCTAATCAGCACATGGTTAGCTAGCACAGCTCTAAACAGTTGTACACATATAAAAACTAAATGGTATGAAATAACTCCCAAAAAGTGTGTTTAACTGCAGAAAGAAGGTGTTCGGTAGTGACAATCCTTAAAGTTACACATAGATTTTCAGACTTTTGAACACATTTACCTCAAAATGATGGGATCTACTCACCATGTAGCTATGAGAGAGAGACATAAATATTTCCTGATCATAAATGTAGGAGTGTAATTAATATCAGCCTCAGTCAAAGGACTAAAACATACACTGTTTCGGTAATGAAAATGTGGGGCACTTTTATGTAGTTTCATTATTTACAAAGAAAACCTTAAATATTATTAATAATATATTTTAAATAATATAATATATATAAAATAATATATATATACTTTTGAACTTCACTTTTTTAAAAACAAAAATCAAAAAGATACTTCTAATAACAACAATGGAATAAAATGCAAAAATTATTTCAATATAATTTTCATAAGTTTAAATTTATGGGTTAGAGTTCAGGACAGCCACCTCCCAATTGAAAGTACCCAGTAAATGATAATTTTATAAATATTACTGATATTTTAAATATTATTGTGGGTTTCAATAGATAATAAAAGGATCTTAGTAAACATCCAAGATTTGAATATTTATATGCTTTTTAAATGTATTTTTTGGTTGTGGGACAGCAGTTTGCACCAGTTCTGTAGAATGGCCCATATTCATTGACACACACCACTCGCACACAAATCTGATTGTGCTGCACGCACACAGAAACATTCAGGACCACAGAAACATGTTGTCAACACCCCCCGACTTCTTAAAATAAAATAGCTTCGATACTGAATCAATACATTACATTTCTCTGCAACGAGGAGGTAACAATTGATGTTTATTAAGTTACTAGACTCACAGTTTCAATGTCTGTAGAGAGAGACGCGCAGAGACAGGTCATTCATACACAACTTTCATCCCCTTCCTCTCGCTCTCAAAATTCCCATATTAGTATAGTAAAACAGAGTAATATTAATTTGATTTGCAACTTCCACATTACCTCACTCTCTTTAACTGGTAAACTGACACTTCCCACTGGAATTTCGAGCTCTGCTTCTGTGTAACATTAAACCCCGCCTACTTTGATTTGATTGGCCATCTACAATGTTACTTTTATTCAACAAAGATGCTTTAAATTGGTCGAAAGTTACATTATATTCAATAAATATTAATTATAGTAATATTTAATATTCAATATTTTAAACATTTGAATTTATAGATAAATTAAAATAGAAAATTGTTATTTTATGTTGTAATATTATTTCACAATATTGCTGGTTTTACTGTATTTTTGATCAAATAAATACTTGGTGAACATAAGGTTCTTTCAAACACATTTAAAAATCTTACCAACCCCACACTTTTTAACAAATAAAGGACACAGCATAAAATGACACATAAAGAAATAACCCTGGGAATTTGTTTATTGAAGCCACCATTTTTCTAAAGCCTTGAAGTGACCTATCCTTTTTTGAAACTTAATAGACTGGTATGTAAGGAGCAATCAGAGCCTTTGCAAATGACATAAAAAATATATATATAAATACAGCTAGGCAAAAAAAAAAAAAAAAAAGACATCGTAGACTGTAGCTCTTATTCATAAAAGAATCACAAAGCATCACAAACCATACTGAATCCACACTGCTTTAAAAATGAATTTCAAAAGAGCCAGTGAAAACTACATTCTGTGGCTATTGGTTTTGATTAAAATAAATGTTAAATGACTCAAATCCCATGTGCAAGGACAACTGTTTGCATTCTGAGTGCAGTTGTGAACTCCTTGTCCTGCTCTTTTCATTCTCAAATAGTTATGGCTAGTGTGGATACATGCACAGAGATGAACTGGCTTGCGGCGGTCCTGTCAGAATCCTGACACTCCAAAGCGTGTCCTACTCAGTGTTTACATTAGAGGAGCCTCATGTCTTCATCTCGCCGGACTGGGAGAGACAAAAAAAAGAGAAATTTATCTGCAAATACACTTCTGAGATTCTTTTGAGTCTGCAGAAAGATCATCTAGGGCCATGTATATAACTGCTTATGTAAGCACATGATATATTGTGTCAGCTCGGTTGATGCTCAAATAGCCTCAAGTACTCATCTTATGCTATCTAGATAAATATAATAGCAAAACAGATGGAGTGGATGATATATTCAGTCCCTTAAGTATCACAATACACTGGTCACTGCTAATAATCTATTGCATTAAGTTCATTCTTTTCTTTATTGCAAAACCCTCATATCTCCACCTATGTTTATCGCCGTTTCTTCTCCGCTTCTCCTGCTGCCGCTCTGAACTGGATCTCCATTTTAGAACAAAAGAAAATATCAAGTCCATTTTCCACATATGAAAAAGCTCAATGTTAAGTTTCGTTTAATTGAATCTCTATTGAAAAGTGTAAGTGGGGGTTTGTGTTTTATTTATGTGTGTTTTTTCCTCCTCTTCTCCTTTCTTTGTTGCTTCTCTTCGCTCTCTCTGACAAAAGACGCCAGCCTGCCAAGCAGGGCTGCTCTGGGACGAACCTGTCAATCACAGCTGACGGCACCCTGACAACATGTACGTTAAAAATTAAACTAGCTCTCAAAGCCGGCGCGTGACAGCCGAGCCTTTGAAAGTGGCTGCAGTGCTCAGCGACAGAAAAGGCGGAATGAGAGAAAAACATACTAAGAAAACAACAGTGTGATGGGAGTAGAGAGAGCACGAAAGAAGGGGAAAACAAAAGTTAAAAGCAAAAAGAAGAAGAACCACGGTATTGATGGTGGGAATTGGTGTTATTTCCCTGCCTTTTTTAATTTGGTGATCTTCTCTGAGGACCTGCAGGCATTTCCAGGGATGCTGCTGCAAGTCGCTCTTGATTCTTCAGGCCTTTCAAACAATCTCAAAGTTCTAACCGGTTCACCAACTGAGACTCGGCTTCTGCTTACACACACAGTCATGACCCAGACCCGTGTCAGTCTTTCATATGATATGAAAGCGCTGCAGCTCTTAAAACAATGATAGCAGTTGCATTTATCAAAATAACAGCAATAATGTTTTCATTAAAGTATTTTTCAAGTCTAACACTCGCCTAATTTCCCAAAGCCATTAGTATGTAAGTATGCACAACCAAAATAATTGGTATTAGTAGGAACTGGTCAAACATACTGCTTTTTCAGCAGGATATTTTATGCACAATATGCTCATTTTTTCTATGCTTGGACTAACCAGATCACCTATTACATTTGCCAAAATTTGCAAAATACAACACTGGGATACTACATCCCACAAGGCAATGCGTGACTAATGAACCAGCAGTAATCCACCTTACTTTTCCCATAAGAGCAGGCACGGTCATTTGTAAATGTAATGTGTCTGGCTTCTGGTCTCATCTGTATCCAGCTATTTTTAGCTGTACAAAACAACTTGTTTTGCTGCTTAATATTGCAATCTGGTGTGTCTTACCATATTATTTCAATATATCTTAATTATGAACACAATTGTTTGTAGTGCAAACAGTTTTACCATTTACTGCACTTCGTTATTCTTCTCATTATTTCCCTACGGCGGCTTATAAACCGTCTCACACATTACCATAAAAAATAAAATAAAAATAAGTGGTAGCCGAAATCCACAACATCTCTTTAAATGTCTTTTGAAGTTCATAAAATTAGTTTTAAAAAGCAAATAACTTTCCTAAGGTGATTTAAGTAAGTGAACAACACCATGTTCACTGAATTACACACACAACTACATGAGCTCATGTGACAACAATATAGCATGAAATCGAATAGCATGCTAATATAGGCTACTATATTATTTCTGCCATTCAAAGACATATCATTTTTATTATTTTAAAAATAAATGTTACATTTAAAATGTATAGGCTACTCAAAACTGGTTTGTGTAAAATATTTTACCTCAGCTTTGCAGGTAAAGAATAGACCGTATCGAAACGCTGAGGAAAACGAGGCTGTGAGGGAAAACCGTCTTTATAATGCAACGTACCGTAAAAAGTTCTCAAATCACGTAATTGTCACAAGTGACAACTTTTAAAACTGGCGTTTTTGTCCTCAGAAAGTTGGTCGTATTGTTGATAAACAGCAGTACAATCCACTGAACAAACCGCCAGTTCCTTCACAGCTTCGTTTTCATTTCTGTCAGAAGTAAAAATGACGCGGCTAATGAAAATTATTTATTTTATTCTCTGTAGGTTATTTAAATAATTATGATGTATTTTACGTTGTCAGTATCAACCATTCTTGGAAAAAAATCTCGAACATGATTGCTACGATTGTAATACATTTTAAATGTATCAAGATTATAAGTTTAACGTACAAGTTCAGTGGCGCATCCGCGTATATCTCAACCAGCATGCTGCAGCACCAAAACAAAAGGCTTTTACGTATGTGCATGTGTGCTGTGTGTGCACATATCTTTGTTTGTGTGAATTTGTGTGTATGAATGCCCGCTGTGGCCTGTGCTCCAGGTCAGCTCCCTCACAGCAGCTGTTTAAAATGACCTGCGTCTGAGTCTGAGTCTGAGCCCAGCGCAGCACCTGCTGCAGCTGATAGGATTTAGAGCACAGAGAGATGACACAGCCAGTAAATACATATCTGTCTGCACACTTCTTCCAGGAATTATATTACAAATAAAGAGAGAGAGAGACCGTGGAGAGAGGAATAGCGGGGAGCACATTTAAAGCTCTACTGCACTCTAGTGGTGTGAAAAGGAAACAGTTTGAAGTGTTCAAACGATGCAGCAGCAGACAGATGCGACGGATTGCATCATTTTAATAATTATTTATTATTTAGTCATCATGTATTTTTCTTCTAAGCTTGAAAACTTCATTATGTAATTTGCATTCTTCATTATGTAATCTAAATTCCCTGCATTCTCACATCAGTCTTACCTTGCATGCCTCTAAATACAATTTGGTAAATCAATAATTGGCCAGGCCACAATTAGTCACTAACTCCGTAATAATTATTGTACTAATACTTACGATTAAAAAAATATATATTTTTTTAAAAATAAGATCAAAATAATATATTATATTGCAAAATAAATACATAAATAAAATGAAAATTACATGCTCCAGACTTTATTTTTATCATTATTAGTTTTGGTTGTTGTGTAGTGCATCTTGTTATCACTTTGACACACTGTCATTCTAATTTAACCAGACTGAAGGCATTTACAGAATAGAATTTAATCTGTGCAGCACGTTTGGGTGTTAAAAAAACAGTTTCATCAGTACAGTTTCATCATTATCGATATGGGGATGAGGCACACACCCCATTAAGCGTCCTCCTGTGTATTATTAATGTGATGCGTAAGGTTTTTCAAACGCTCTTTGAGAGATATGGTGCACCAGCACGAAGGTGAACAAAACATTTCATTTCAAACGCTACTTCATTTCAAACCACTCAAAAGGAATTTCACACTGCTCTCTATTTTCTTTTATTTCTTCATGCCTTCACTTGCTCCCATATGAATGCCCTATTTTTCTTCAAGCCTTCCGCTGCTCATGAGAACTGCTGCGTCCCTTTGAAATAAACAGTGTTATTTATTGCTGGTTACAAAGCAGAGTGGCTTCTTCCACTACCATCGATTGCATATTTTTATGTACCAGTGTGCGGCTACACTCAGAAAACATAACAGTCGGTAATGATAATCAACAATGGCACCAATCAATTATGGTACTGTAACCATGCACATATATATATATATATATATATATATATATATATATATATATATATATATATATATAAAGCTCAGTAAATAATGGTCACAGACACAGAAATTTACTTCATTTTTTCACCAAGCTCATTGCTCACTAAAAACTCCCATAGATCACGTTGTCTTACTTTGACATAAAGTGGTTACATCTGTGTGAGTTACTTAATTTGTTTTTTAATTAATTAAAGAGGTGGGATTTATACTGTAGCATGAACCAATCACAGCTGAACATAACCAGTCATAACCAGTTATATCGGGATGGAAGCATTGCCTCCTCTCAAGTGACTTTCTCCCATTCGTTATTGATTAACCTCCAACAAACCCTCCGCACACTTTTAGGGGTCTGTTAAAATTCAATGGGCTCAGGGGAGGAGAGAAAGATGTGGACTCCCGCTGTAAATTTATCTGCTGGTGTCACTGTTGGACAACGTTTAGAGTGATTTATACACTTTAAAGTTTTATTTTTCTATTACATATTTTTTTTCTCATTCAATATTTTGAGAAGACATTGCACTGCTAAAGGCACACCCTTAAAAAAGTGCTTTTCACTGTGCCCAAAGTGTATGATTGCAGAAAAATGTATATGTTTGTATTGAACATTTATGGAGCAACAGATTTTGTGTGAAAATAAATCATACAAGGCATTATTTTGTTTCAAAATCTTATAAATGTATGAGGTGGCAAGGGGGATTTTTATACAACACACAGGGTAAAAGGCTCACCAGCATGGGGTTAAATGTACACAGTATTTATACAAATACTTTAGCTAAAATAATGTTTTTTTTTAATAATGTCTAAGTTAATACTTAAAAACAATCACTTTAGCAAAGTCTGTACTTTTTTCTGCTTATTTTGATAAATAAAATAAGTTTTGTTTAATAAATATACTGTCATTAAAATATGTTAAAATAAAACATTTTAAAATGTAAAGATTCTGAAAGCATTGAAGGAGATCCCATAGTAATTTAATACAGATGTACAGTAGTAACAACAAATGGTATTTTATTATATGATATAATATCATGTTTTAAATATGATAGTTTCATACTAAACATGGTGATTATCTTTAAGACACCCAACATAACATATGATATTTACCATCTGAATTTAACAATGTCATGTCAACGAATAGAAAAGTCAGCCTTCTATGAATTATCATGTTAATTATTGTGCCTTTTAACCCCAACAGCAGGGGCGCTTTTTACCCCAAATACAATACTTTTACATATTCTTTCGTTGTTTAAAATCTGTTGCTTTTATTATCTTAAACAAAAATTAAAATCATTAGGAAAACCTTTGTTTCAAGATATATTCAAGAATTTTAGCGATTCTCATTTGCTATCTAAATCTACAACATTTTTAAAAACATCAAATATTAGATCAGAAGTACAGAATCGACTTTGCGATCCCAAGATCACGTCAAGCTACGCCATGTTTTTCTGCCATCTAGCGGTTTAGAGAAAAATAATATCAAAGGGGCCTTTTACCCCGGGGTGCCTTTAGCCCCTTTGTACCCTATATATATATATATATGGTATCTTTCCTTTTTCTTGCTTTGTGTCTAATGTATCCCGAATTTATCAAGAGTTTCTGTAAGGTGAAAATTGCTCAATTTTGCATTTATAATTGAATGCTTTTCATTACCAATTATATTTTACATTTCCACAACTACCTAACAATTTCAGTGAAAAGCAACATGAATGTCTTACTTTAGTTTTCGAGGTTCACTCGAGCTGTATGAACTCCCTTATAAAAGTTGATGATCACGTTTTCCAGCATGATTTGAAATGATCCAAAGCGCAAGAGCATCTGACTGAAAGGAAATCACATGATCAATGCCACATATTGACATAAAAAGTGGAGAATCTGAAATATTTCTAATTCATCTGACATTATGTTTTTGTGCTTTCTGTGTATCTCTTTAGGTTTAAATTTGATTTTGAGTCTCAGATTTTCAATGTGGCGTCTGTGGACTTTTGGACCCCATTGTACATTATAATTCTGTTTTGTTATTTAAATCAGAGATTTTAAAATACTGCCAGTGTTACAGCTAGGAAACTGAACTTAGCTTCTTAGCTACATTAATTTGACAAAGAAAGCGAGCGAGGAGGAAAGATGTCTTAAAGTTGTGATTATCCTGAGTGGCTTGGTTCGGCAGTGATACCTGCTGGGACACAAGCGCAGGGCTTCTAAATAAATTGCAAGTGGCCTTGGGCAAAGAGAAGAACTGTCTTTTGATCTCCTTTACGAGTGAACGAAGAGAATTTGCAGGCTGTCAATCAAACTCATAAGTCTTCAGAACAATGGGACGACCTTTATCTATTATTTTTTTATTTTGTAAAAAATCACATATTTCATTATGACAATGCTCTCTCTCTCTTTCTCTCAGGTCGAGAGCTGCGCGATCAATAATTGATACGGTGTGGTACGGCCGACTTTTCTCTTTTCCTTTGGAGCCCTTGTCACTAACTGTTGTCAGAACACATTTACTTTGATGCCAAATTTGAAGCAGCAAAAAATGGCATCATATGTGATTATATATTTAAGGCTGCAGAAAGGTTGGGGTAGATCGGCAGCTCGGGTGCACCTTTTCCCCGTGTGTTCAAGGCGCTCTATTGAAGTTGCTTGTGTTGTTGCCAGCCTCTGCCTTAAACACACAGATGCATTGTAAGGAGATTCCTCCTTCTAAAAGAAGAGATGAAAAGATCTGAGTTTTTTTTTTGTCATGTGTCAGTAAACACAGAGACTGTTTTGAGATGAGGGCAGATCACACAAAAGAAACTTACTCTTTAAACTCTGAGCCATGGGATGGTGGGGGAAACGTCACGTGAGAGGCTTGTCTTTACCTGGACCGCTCTGTTTCATCTGAAAAGGAGATGTGAGGAAGACAAACCCAGGAACCCATAATGCATACTCATGTTTGATTTTGGATCTGAGCGTGTTAACCGGGGATAAGTTTTGAAGAATAGCTAAAAGATGAGGACCACCTGAATTTAGTAAAAAGGTGGCCATTAGCATGGGCATAATCATATGGTACAACAAGGTTAAAGGCACCCCTTAGGGAAAATCAGATTTTTTTTTTCGCCCCAGAGTATGGCAATTAATATTGATAATTATTTTTATTTTTAATAATGGTAATTAACGCTTAAATATATATTGAAATATTAATGTTGAAATATTCAATAAATATAATAAAAATAAAATAATTTCAGGAGTTACACAACATTTAAAAAATTATTCCATGTTATATGAAATTACATAAAAATCAGCTATTTTATTAGTGTTTATGGGGGCCAGTAAAAAAGAAAAACTATTTAAATGATTTCTTTTTAAAATGAATGCATCTAATCATGAAAAAAAATGTATCACGGTTTTTACAAAAATGTAAAGTAGCAAGTCTGTTTTCAACAATGAAAATAATAAAATAATGTTTTATCATCGCAAGAAAAAATTAAAAATAAAATATATTAAAATATAAATTGTACAGTTATTTTAAATTGTAATAACATTTTACTGTTTTACTGCATTTTTTGATCAAATCCAGCCTGGGTGAGCATAAGAGAAAAAAAACCTTCCAAACTTGCGTGTTATAAATTTAAAAACACGTGTTAGGTGTAATCTGGGGCTAAAGTCATCTTTAAACCCTCTGAAGAAAAGTTTTATAAAACGCCCAATAGACTGTAGGAGAGAGACACAAAAAACTGCATGTAAACAAAGTATAAACTAAATAATAACCACATCCATTATTTGAATGGCTTCAGAAGCGTTCCCAATCCCTCCATTCTTCAGTGTATATTCCACCACTATTTCCTCTTTTAATTATCCTCCAAAAGAAAAGATGGAGCACATCAGACACATCTCCACAAAGCAGTCCCTGGCACACTCTCAGAGTGGCCGGCAAGCGTAGGCACCGTCTGGCGCGGCCGATAGCGAGGCTTGTGCGCTGGCAGGGACAGACAGGGCCTGTCTGCAGCTCCGCACAACAACAGGAGGATGATCTCTCAGCAAAGGGGCCCTCGTCTTCCTCCCCCTCACAAGGCGAGCTTTGGCTCGCCAGCCACATCACACCGTCTTCAACAGCAGATTAAGGCCCGTTCTTACAAACTCACAAGGCTAATTGGAGAGAAGCGGCAGCTGCCATTCACTAGGGCAGAGCTTTTGTCCTAGAACCATAAAGTACTTGAAATTACACATTTTCTTTATAAGAACCTGTACCGATGGCTTCTTTAAATACTCATATCTGGGACTGCAAAGTCCACAGCATATTGTCTTCCACCCTGAAATAATAAAAACGAATTATGTTTACTTGGGTGCTGTGCACTGTCTAATTCTAGATTGTGCATACAATTCCAATTTAATGCCATAATCAAGAAACTAACAGTGTATTTGTTTGCTATTTTGCCTGTTAAGCATTAGAAGAGTCTTCTTAGCTTTTCCTGTAATGTCACTAAAGTAGACCATGTCGTTTTTGTCAGAGTTTCTCAGTTTTAGCCTTTAAGTTTCCAGTTGAACCAAAAGACTAGTCAGGTTCATAGTTACTAAACAAAAGTCTGAGACCAAACTGAAGTGGGTGTAAAATAAGTAAGAAATTTTTAAGATTCTGCACTATTTCTAGGTCACTAATTAAGTAAATTTATAACACCAATCTTAATGTTGATCATTAAATTAAAGGGATAGTTCACCCAAAAATGTCATGTCGTTTCAAACCCGTAAGACCTTTGTTCAACTTCAGAACACAAATTAAGACATTTTTTGCATAGAAAGCAATGCAACTCAAACATTTTTGCCCCAAAAAGGTAGAATGGATGTTCTAAAAATTGTCCATGTGACATCAGATGTTCAACCGTAATGAAGCTATGAGAATACTTTTTGTGTACAAAGAAAACAAAAATAATGACTTTATTCAACAATTTCTTCTCTTCCGTGTCAGTCTTCGACGCATGTTCACAGGAGTAACCTGACGCAAGAGAGAAGAAATTGTTGAATAAAGCCGTTATTTTGGTTTTCTTTGCACACAAAAAGTATTCTCATAGCTTCATAACATTACGGTTGAACCACTGATGAACATCATCACATGGACTATTTTAACAATGTCCTTTTAAATGTCCTCATAAAATGTTTTAGTTGCATTGCTTTCTATGCAAGGTCAGAAAGCTCTTGGATTTCATCAAAAATATCTTAAATTGCATTTAAAAGATAAACAAAGGTTTTACGGGTTTGAAACGACATGAGGGTGAGTAATTAATGACAGAATTTTCATTTTTGGGTGAACTATCACTTTAATAAAAAATGTATAAAAAATACAAGTATTTTCTCTAGCGGTCTCCGATGTTTTAGGAGCTTAAAAAGTAAATAAATGAAATTAGTGTATTTTGCACATTTTATCACCTCACAATGAAAATAATCTTATGTGATAACACTGCACTGTTGCATTCGGTGTCTGTCCAAAGCAACTCTCTCCATTTCTTTCTCTCGCCCCACTTCTCTCAACCGGAGCGGCAGCAAAAGATCTTAAGTGTTGGCTTTTTGTTCTCCAGGGGGAACCAAGAGAGAAAGCTTGGGCTTATTTGAAGTATTTCGCCCCGTGTGGGGATGAAATGTCTTGTAGTGCTTTCAAGATTACTATTTGCAAGCCTGTGATGTGAGAGAACCATTCCTGTAGTGCAGAGTACATGTGGTACAGTAATCGCTAACTAAGCCAAGAAAAAAAGCTGAGAAGAGGAGGAGACAGAAAGTTGGATTAAAAGGGCATTTCTCACAGAAGATGCAACACTAATCAATTATTTGTACAATTGGGTCTAAAATGTCTGAGATCACTAGTGACAATGCCATTTTAAGTGTTCTAATTTAATGGGGTTTTTTTTCCCCCAACAAAATATACACAGTATATTGCCGGTCAAAACTTGGAATTATTAAAATAGTAAATAGTAACAGTAAAATAGTAATACTGTAAAATATTATTACAATTTAAAACAACTTTTCTATTTTAACATAAGGAATTTATTCCTGTGAGGACAAAAATATATTTTTAATATCAATTACTATCCATAAATTTTTGGCATATTACAATGATTTCTGAAGGATGACACTGAAGACTGGAGTAATAGCTGCTGAAAATTCAGCTTTGCATCACAGGAATAAATTCCATTTTAAATTATATTCTATAGAAAACCATTTTAAATAATAATAATATTATTATTACTGTTTACTTTTGACACTTTCAACTAGTAGCGTATTTAAATTTTTTGTACAAGTTACAGTACCAATATAAAAATGTGAGTGAAAATGTTACATTAAAAAGTTTAAATTTTATATATTTTTTAGAATTGTGTTATTGTTTGTCCTCCTTTTGCTTTAAAGACATTAATTTACTCAAATAAATAAATAACAGAGGTAAAATGATCAATGTCACAAATTTGCTTATTAGTTAAGTGCTCTACAAATAGCACAGAATCTTAAAAATATCTTCATTTAATAATAATTTAATTGTAATCATCCATTTTATGTGATAATTTTACTTTTAATTTTCGAAATCCTAAAACAGGTTTAAAATAGCTTTTCAGTGTGATCTGTGAAGATCAATCTTGAGACTTTTTACATGTTTAAGATCTGACACATTAATAATGTTTGTGACTGTCAGCTCAAGCTATTGACAGATAAAGAAACAAAGCGCTAACTACAACTTCTTTCACTCTCTGAGCTGTGTTTTAAAACGATGCCAGAGTGGCTATCAAAGAACAGTGTGGCTATTGTTTTACAAAAGCTGTCTTTCTCTGGAGTAAAACGGGCAAAAAAAAAAACAATACACAAAACAGAGCGTTGCTCCTCATCTTGATGAAAGGAGAGATGTGGAGAGTGAAGCTCAGCTTTGAAAAGAATAGAAACACAAGGCCAACTCTCTTTGGCCTTTTGCCTGTCAGCTGAGGGGTTTGCTTACATGCCAGAGTCGACTGTCCTAGAGTTGAAACAACCATCACACAATAACACAAACACAAACACATGAAATGTATGACCCACCTCAACACAGCCTTATGAAGACCTTGCATCAGAGCGACTCTTCAGGCTATGGAAACAAAAAGAAGCCAACATATTGTCAGAGGTTATGTCAACACATTCCAGAACAATCAATAGTGTCAGAATCACTTAGATGAGTGCCTGAAAATGCACACGGCAGGAGAAATAGACACCAGATGTACTATAATGTGTGCTGTGATGATATCACTCTCAAATGCTCTGTGATGCCAGCATTTAAAAATAAATAATTCAATAAAAATCTCCGGACCAACTGCTTGACAAAATGTCTGTCAAGCTGCTTTGCCTCAATCTAAACAGAATGTGACAGTTGTGTTTCCCTGTAATTGCATATTTGATGACGACATCAAAAACAAAGCTATAAAGAACAAATTCTGACGTATAGGGATTTCAAAAACCTGTGATGAACGTTCGATTTATCTGCGGTCTCAACACAGCGTAAAACGTGTGCAGTTCGCATGTACAAAAGGAAGGAAAATGTGAAGGAAAAGTTCCCAACTTAGTAACTGGGTAAAATTATCAATGTCGCAAATTTCTTTAAGATGATTAGTGATCTAGTAGAGATTAGCAGATTAGTACAAATGCTGTTTTAAAAACAACCCTTACTAAGTTATTTGGCAACCCAGCGCTGGGTAAACACACACTGGGTTATTTTGACCCAGCTGGTTAGATTAAATATCTTAAGGCAACATGCTGGGTTGTATTTAACTCAGCTATTGTTCAAAAATTACTATTTTGCTGTCTTAAAATGGGCTGGAAATGAAAAATCACATTTTCTAGAGGCAACAGCAAAAATCAAAAGATGAACATTTATTACGAAAAAACACCCATGGACAAAAACATAAGACAAACACTTTACAATAAGGCAATAGTTACAATAGTTAACTACATTAGTTAACACAAACTAAGAATGAACAATACTTTTACAGCATTTATTAATGTTACTTTCAGCATTTACTCATGCATTTTTAAAATCACATGTTTGTTAACATTAATTAATGCATTGTGAACTATCATGATGAATATTGAATAACTGTATTTGTATTAACTAACATTAACAAAGATTAATTAATAGTGTAGTGAATGTGCTGTTTATTGTTCATGCATGTTAGTTAATACGTTAACAAATGACACCTTATTGTAAAGTGTTACAGACAAATTTAATATGTTTGGGTGAATACAACATAGTTTACAATATTATATACATTTTAAACTTGATTAACAGACATTTTAGAAATAAAAATGTAACATTTAAAAGTAACCTTTAATATTGAACCGTACTGTGTCATTATCGAAATAGCGTCGATTCTCGTGCCGGTGTGTCGCTGAAGTATGAGCCGAAGATGGGCTGCTGTTTGCCGAAGGGCCTGCGAAACTCAGACCGCTGCTTTGCGTTTCACTCGTAACTAAATGAGTTTGTGACTGTCACTGACAGCATAACTTCCCCATTAACAAACAGTAGTGCGATTAGAGAACATATTTTAACAAAATAAATTAAATTCAGAATTATAACGAATAAAATCAGTTTGTTATGCAAGGCAAAAGGCGTTTTCATAGAAACGACGCTGCTAACGCATTTAGCTGACTGACATCTCGTCCCTTGCGTTGCTTAATGTAAAATAATATCATTTACTGCACGTACGCAAACCTTTGTTTCACTGAGGATGTGCACCAGAACCACTCTCTCCTGAAGAGAGTGCAAAAATCCTGTTGTCCGACTGTCAATACAACAGCTGGGATGTTTTTATATAGACATATAGACAAAACACAAAAACAACCCAGCACTGGAGGAAAAATATTTTTTGATCATCCACTCTGTCATAATTTTTCTGTTTCATTTATTTATTTATTTTTAATTTCTAAATTATTCAGTTTAGATTTTAAATGTGGACTCACACTTTGATGTCTTAAGTTGAATAAGGTACCTGATGAAGACCTACTGGTCGAAACGTTGTCGCAAATAAATTTAAGCTTGTTCTTTATTTAAGTTGAATATTTACAGTTTGGAAATTTGACTCTTCAAAATTGGATTTTTTAAACTTACTGTTGCCAATGACCATTAAAACTTTTTAAATTAAATTAAATTAAATCACCATGTTAATTTTGACAGCCATATTAATTTTATATATATATTTTTTCTCAAACTTTTGTGAACCTCCTAGCATCCCCCGTTGGCTGCCTGGGCATCCCACTTTGAAACTCCTCTGTTTTAGGATTGCCTAAAGGGAACTTTGATTTAAATCAAGCAAAATTGTGCATTCTGTTAAATTTGTTTACATGCCATTTTTACTCCACATTGTGCCATATACAGAAAGCCCAGTTATAATGCCTCTTGATCCTTTTGTGGCCTGTTGTGAAAAGAGCACATCACTAGGTCATGGGTGAACAAGGCTTGGTGTGCTGGTAAGGCTCATGAGGTGAGGGGAATTTGTATAGGTAAACTCTAGCACTCGGGAATAATAGGAGTGTGGCTTTAGTTGTCTTTAGAGAAATGAATAATGGGAAGGTCTGTGACGTTTTCAAAGGTAAACTCTAGTTTCTGTGACGTGCCTCTGGCAGCAGTGTGTATACATCTGTAGAAGAGTATAAAAGGTTCACCAGGACCTCTATGGGAGTACGGCAGAACGGCGTGGACACCCTGCTCTGCAGCCATGGGAAAGGTAGGCGCTGACAAGTTGTACCTTGTAGTTAGAGTGATACTTAGTGTTTAGAATTGGTATTTTTAGTATTTGCCACTTTAGTGACGTAAGTTTCACATTGACTTGGAAGACCAAACTAGATAGAAGATCTTTCACATAAGACTGGACAAAATCAGAAGATTTGCTCGTCACTTGCGTAGATTATTCCTCTGTTCCTCGCTAACATCTTTTGTATCCTCTCTGGCTTTGAAATCATTGTCTTTCTGTCATCAGATCATCTTCTACGAAGGCTCCAACTTCCAGGGGCGCTCCTATGAGTGCTCTGCTGACTGCACTGATACCTATAGATACTTCAACTGCTGCAACTCCATACGGGTCATGGGGGGTCACTGGGTGGCCTACGAGAAGCCCTACTATATGGGGTATCAGTACGTCCTGGGCCGTGGGGAGTATCCTAACTTTCACCATTGGATGGGCTTCAACAGTTGTATCAGATCTTGTCAGATGTTCCCCCCAGTAAGTCAATCAAACTGATGGGTTTTATTTCACGCAGTTAGACACCTTTAAAAAAAGCACCGTCAATCAACGAGCCCTTTGAAGTAATTCATATATGCGGGGGAAAAAAACAGGTTCACAGGTCCACCAGGAGATTTAGTTATTTGAAACGGAGCAAGACGCACTCGGATGACTGCGCAGCTCATCATAATTCCATTCATCTCTGTTTTTGGCAGTGGAAGAATCATGACACTGTCACTAGAGTTTGTTCGACAAAAATGACTAAACGTCTACTTGAAAATCTTTGAAAGTTGCACGTTTACAGCAGGAAGTCATGTTCAAAGGCTCAGTCTCAACAGCGACGTCAAGAATTTTCAGAGTTTTCTCCCTAACGTTCTGACAACTGGTCTCTCAAATGTCTCTGCGTTGCCCTGATTATTGATTCCGCTAAAGCCCTAACTGCTGTTTTTCTCCCCGCAAAACAGTACAGAGGTGCCTACCGCATGAGAATCTACAACAGACCTGAAATGTACGGACACATGATGGAGTTCACAGACGACTGCCCCAATGTCTACGACCGTTTTGGCTACCACGGCATCTACTCCTGTAACTGTATGGAGGGCTACTGGACCTTTTACGAGCACCCCAATTACAGAGGCCGTCAGTATTTCCTGCGGCCCGGAGAGTACAGAGCCTGCAGCGAATGGGGTTGCATGAATCCCATGATTGGCTCCTTCAGGAGAATGAGGAGCAGTTTAATGTAAACCGAGTCTTTTTAATGAGCATTAAAGACTTTAAGACTGATTAAAATGGTTCTTGCATGCTTTTCTTCATGTCACTTTGAATTATTTGGTAGCGCAGAAAACAGAAAGTTTCTTCAGCTTGCCAGTTGTTTTTTTTTTTGAATAAGGATCCACTGATCCATTGCCCAGTACACATCAAAATAAAAACTGCATGCCAGTTTCAAGCCAACTCAACTTTATAAATCTGACGCGGTTGAAGAATTCATTATAGTCTCATTCCAAACAATAAAATGGGCTCATAAAAAACTTTGTGCTTATGTGAGAGGACAGTTTCAATTAGATCTTGTAAATCACTTCATATCCCAGCATTTTATCCTCATTTATATGCCCTGCCAGTTCATGGCATTTACATGTAAAGCCCTGATGCAACTAAAAGCAGAGTTTGCAACTTTTTTTGTCAAGCACTGAAAAGTGCAGTGGTGCTGTCTTTGGAGAGAGAGAGGAAAAAAAAAAGCTTGCAGAGGCACAAAGCGGGGCACACACTGGCAGATCTACAGTCGCGTCCACTCTATAGAACACATTGTGCTGACCAGACAGAGTTTTATGAGTCACACACAAAGCCCTGATCCATGCTGGGTCTATAAAGAGGTCCTGACCTCAGAAATGGTTTGGTCTGCTCGGAGAACAGTCACAATGGGCAAGGTAAGTGACCAAATTGTGTCTGTAAATTATACAGATTGAGGATTCAGGATATGCAACCCAATTACTTGAAATCATGCCTTTAACTCCCAAAAAATATAGAACAGCTGTTTTTAATGGCGAAGAAAATACATTTCCAGTCAAAAGATTTTTAATGTTTTTTAAATAAGTCTCTATTGCTCACATTTATTTGATCCAAAATACAGCAAAATCAATAATATTGGGAAATATTTTTACTGTTTACAATAATTGCTTTATTTTATTTTATTTTATTTTTTTTATATATTTCAAAATGTAATTATTCTTGTGATGAAAGTTACATTTTCTGCACCATTACTCCAGTCTTGAGTGTCACATGATTCTTCACAATCATACTAATATGCTGTTTTGCTGTTAAAGAAACATTTTTTAGTTGTTATTATTTAAAACAGTTGAGTACAGTTGAGTACCTTTTTTCCATTAAGTACATTTAGGATTCTTTGATGAATAGAAAGATACAAAGATCAGCATTTATCTGAAATTAAAAGGTTTTGTAACATTATACACTATACCATATATGTATATATAAAATAGAAATTAATACTTCGCAAGGATGCTTTAAATTGACCAAAAGTGATGGTAAAGACATTTATAATGTGACAAACGATTTTTATTTCAGATAAATGCTGCTCTTCTGAACTTTCTATTCATCAAAGAAACCTGAAAAAATCTACTCAGCTGTTTTCAACATAATAATAATAATAAATGTTTTTTGAGGAGCAAATCAGAATATTACAATGATTTCTGAAGGATCATGTGACTAGAGTAATGATAGTAAAAATTCAGCTTTGAAATCACAGGTATAAATTACATTTTAAAATATATTCAAATAGAAAACATTTATTTTAAATAGTAAAAATATTTCAAAATTTTACAGTTTTTACTGTACTTTGATCAAATAAAGACTTGGTCAAGCTTGGTGAGCAGAAGATACTCCTTTAAAAAAACTTTTTTTTTTTTTTAAGTACATTTTAAAAAATTCTGATAAAATAACTAACTCTGGATTAAAATATTTTTGTTTTTTTTTTATTTATATGGTAATCTGAGCTATATTTGCACCAAATACAAAACTGGGGCAGTACTCTTTCAAAAGCTACTAATACTGTGTGTACATTTTAGGTATTAATATGTACTTTTAAAGTAATAACATGTGACTTTAGAGTAATAATATGCACCATTTAGGGGTAAATGAGGTACAAATATGTAGCTTATAGCTTCTGTACCTTTATACGGCCCCAGTGACATCTTTACAGCTTTGGTTTTTTTGAGGGAGTGTTTTATGGGTAAAATAATGGATTGCAATGTTCAGCTTTGTTTAACATTAATAAAGAAAAATGAATTGTCCTGACTGTATCCATCATATTCTGCTATAAAATAACATGGTGCTTACGATCTCATGATGATCAGCTGATTTAAATTGTAGAAAATATTAATTCCAACAATGAAGTGATAGGGAAACAAAACAAAAAAAAAAGTTCAGTTAATATGTTTGAGATTGAGGCTGTATAATTTAGATTTTGGTGTTTTTTTTCATGTCACTAAATTGGTTGGAGCATAAAAAACAAATGGAGAAAAACATTTTTGAAAAAATATATGTCATTCATAGTTATTCTATGTCCTTTGTAGAGGAAGTCTAATTAATGTTTTATCTAATTAATGTTGTTTTTTCATTCACCAATCCATCAGATTTTAGGTTTCAGGCTATTTAACCAAACTTTGTATAAAGATGATTCTCAACTATGTTATGAGAAATCCAACAGAATGATTTGGCATACTATATGTGTGTGTAAAATGTCCATAAATTGGTATTCCCATTCAAACTTGCATATGTACATGAAGCAAACCATAAAGAAAAAAGAATAGTAATAATGGGAGTAATAACGTGGCAACTTTTCATAAGAATATCTCATATTTCATAGGAATATTGATCTATATCATATATGTTTGTCCTGGTGTCCTCTACAGAAGACATGTATGAAACTAATTCCCTGTTTCGCAACAAAAAGTCCGACAAAAATATCCGAGTTGAAACCTCATTTTTCTGAGATGTTTATGAATGACAAATTATTTAGATTTAAATGACAACTACAAAATATAATCATATTTCTCTAGGAATGCTAAATTTGATTATTTTATCAATATCAGTTCTTTTTAACCAAACATCTGATATATCTAAAAAGCCCTGAATGTGCTCTGTACAGGACATCCAGACGTAAAACTCTGCAGAGAAATTCACTAAAATATAATGTCCTCTACAGAGGACAAAAATCTATACCTGGGTCCCAGAAGGACATAACTTACAAAAATCTGATTTTTCTTTCATTATATCCATCCAACAGATTACTTTCTTTGAAGACAAAAACTTCCAGGGCCGTCACTATGAGTGCACTGGAGACTGCAATGACATGCAGGCCCACTTTTCTCGCTGCAACTCCATCCGAGTAGAAAGTGGAAGCTGGGTGGCCTACGAGAAGCCCAACTATGCTGGATACCAGTACATGCTCTCCAAGGGTGAATACCCTGATTTCCAGCACTGGGCTGGATTTAACGACTGCATTCGTTCCTGCCGTTTGGTTCCTCCCGTAAGTCTTTAGAAGTAGAAAACAACATTATTTAAAAAGAATCTATTGCGATAGGAAAACATTTTCACTTGGCATCAGGAAGTTAAGAGTTTAAAGTTTGTGATGTCTGTATGTTATGAAAACAAGTTTACCAAACACCCACCTTGTCTGCCATTGGTCGATCGAAACTCACGCTATTGGCTGATCCAGCGTTGCCATGGCAGGCTGACTAATCAGAGCAAGGCTTTAAATTTTTGGAGGGAAGTTTTTTTAAAAAAAATACACACATATATTCTCACATTGTTTCTCCTCAGTACACTGGAAACTACAGGATGAAGATCTTTGAGCGCTCCGATTTCGGTGGTCAGGCAATGGAGCTGAATGAAGATTGCCCTGATCTACGTCAGCGATTCCACAACGGAGATGTCTCTTCAGCCAACGTCATGGAGGGCTACTGGATCCTCCACGAGCACCCCAACTACACTGGCCGCCAGTTCTTCCTGCGCCCTGGCGAATACAGGAGGTATGTCGAGTGGGGCAGTCCAAGTCCTACCCTGGGCTCCCTGCGACGCGTGACTGACAACAACTGAAGATCCAAATCACACAACCACCTCTCCCAATGTGTCAACAGCACTGCCTGTCCATGCAGCGACTACGTCTGACCTGTGGATCTGTCGAGCTGAATGTATTTGTGAAGCCTGCTTTTTGTTTAGCCTCAATTAATTAGGGCTATTTGTCTCTTTTAGCACTGTTGACTGAGCAAACTGTATTTTATCAGCACCTTTCCCTTCCCTACAACTGGAAATAAAGGAAAATTTGATTAAAATCAAACAAATGAAATTTGTACAGCATGAATGCCATACAATGATGGGGTTTCTGCAAGTTTTGCAGAGGTAAATTTAAAACTTTAATACCTTTTTGAAATTAAAGAATATTAAAGGGAGCACAATTCGTCAATATGGAGCAGACAATGAGCTGCATTAGCAGCACTTCAATTATTATTTTTTAACAACAACAACAAAAATTAATTTAGATGGAAGTAACTTTTGTAGTACCTTCTGATCACACTGCACAAAAGTGACATTGTTCCTTAGTAATTGTCGTAATTGTTTTAAACTTAATTTTGTCTTTCACATCTTCATTTTGTATCTCAAGCAAAAGTATATTGATTTTTTGGATTTTTTGATATTTGTTTTGGGGAAAAAAAGACAAAATACTGACAAAGATATTAATTTTTTTGCAGTGCATGCAACATTTAATACCATGATTTGAGTCCTTTTAAGGTCTTAAATACTAAAAGGGCTAAGACTCTTCAAAAACCTTGAATGAATGAAACATGTCAAAATGTTGTTGCATGCAGTATACGTCCAGTGGTTTGATCCTACATGACGTCATATCGTGCCTGAGAGACAAAAGAAAAATTATTAAGGAAATGTCTTGTTCTTTGAACTGAGTTATTGAAGAACAAAAAAAAGGGGTATCTGAGGATGGAAGAGCAGAAGACTTTTATAAGATCACATGATGTCTAGCAGACGCTTTGGGCCCCTTGAAAGAGGCCCCATATTAGCAGCACATCATAGGGCAACGCAGACTCAAAGAGGAAAAGTCAAAGTGGCCTGGTCTTAGCCCCGAGCATGCGGCTCTCTCAGAACACAAAACAAAACCAAGTCCATATCTCAGCTCATGCATTTTTCATAAGGTATGGATACCGAGCTCTTTCAGAGATAAATATCAATTATTGAAATTGTTAATTAGAAGCCCATAATTGGCAAAGATGCAAATGAATAAATAACTTTGACGATTAATTATTGATTTGAAAAAATTAAGCTCTGCAGGGAGCACATTTGACTCTCTAAAGATCAAGGAAACACAAGAAATGGGTTTTCGCCTCAAGTAATGTTCAATTAAAGCTGTACTGACTGTGAAAGTCCGATGGCTTGCCATGAGACTAGTTCTTTTAAATTTCACATCCATATGCTTTAAACTCTCAAACGTGTGAAATATTGGGCACAGGTTGATGTACAGTAGTAACAATTCAAGAATTATTTAGCAGTCATAATCTGAACATAGAACAAAATACATCTAAAAGCACACTTTTAGGGTCAACGCTTGTGTTATAAGCAATCTTATATTTCGAAAATCAGCACTGCAACCTTTGTTTCGAATGTTAGTTATAATTTTGCTTTCCTACAGCTGCACCTGCATTTCCATCTCCTGATTTGGCAGTAACATTCTCCTCATTTGAGCATTTTTTAACCTCTTTCATCCAAACAGTCATTGATCACAGATCTTACGCAGTAAAGTTGGAACACAATAACAGATGAATGAGACTTTGTTTCTCTTCATCTCTGGATCTTTTTAGTTTCTGATGAAGGCTCATTGAGCGTAAACCGCACATTTTGGAGAATAAAAAGAACTTGTGAGTCAAAAGGCACTGGCACTTTCATGGCAAGCTTCAGTCTTCTCTCAGTCTCTTCTTTTCCTAATAGCAACATAATTAATCCTCTGTAGTATTGTTTTCACTCTTCCATGTCCCACTTAGTGCTTGGCAAGTCTCTCTCTCCCAACAGAACAGCCTCTTGATGTTTTCCACACTGAACTGTACTTAAGAAAGATTATTAATCAAGTTCAAAATCGCCCCAATACTTGTCGGTTTCCTCCCCAAATCTTTCTCCAAACATCTTTCAGGTACACACTCAACTTTCAGGTCTCCATCAGAGGCATCGAATGTATCCATAAGCGTTTTGAAAGTACAAAAGAAATTTATTCTACATACAAAAATTGTGAACATCTTCAGAACACTAAGCATCACTATTTTGTTGGGCGTTACAGCACCTTAAAGCACAGATAACGAGGCCTTTTTGAAACAGTTCAGGACAAAAGCTTCCAATCCCGGGTGAATTTCACAGCAGTAACATGTTAATGTCTAAATTTCTGCACATTATTCATGATTAAAAAGCATTTAGTATTTAAAAAAAAAAATGCAAAATGAGAGAAGTAATGCACCAGACTTTTTTTTTTTTCTGTTATACTTATACAGACAGAGCAGCCTGAAAATAATTTTCTTATGTTGTACTGTACAGTTGAGGTCAAAAGTTTACATCCACCTTACAGAATCTGCAAAATGTTATTTATTTTACCAAAATAAGAGGGATTATACAAAATGTGTTATTTTTTTTATTTAGTACTGACCTAAATATGTTTTACATAAAAGACGTTTACATATAGTCCACAAGAGAAAATAATAGTTGAGTTTATAAAAATGACCCCTTTCAAAAGTTTACAAACACTTGATTCTTAATACCATGTTATTACCTGAATGATCCACAGTTGTGTTTTTTTGTTTAGTAACAGTTGTTCATGAGTCCCTTGTTTGTCCTGAACAGTTAAACTGCCTGCTGTTCATCAGAAAAATCTTTCAGGTCCCACAAATTCTTTGGTTTTTCAGCATTGTGTATTTGAATCCTTTCCAACAATGACTGCATGTTTTTAAGATCCACCTTTCACACTGAGGACAACTGAGAAGTGACAACTTGATACTTCAGAAGGAAAAACGCTGCATTAAGAGCTGGGGGTGAAAACATTTGAACTGAATGAAGATGTACACTTTTTTTTTTTATCATGCCTAAATATCTTATATTTTGTTCATTTTTTACTGCCCTTCAGAGGCTACAGAAGATACTAACATGTTTGCCAGAAGACAAAATAAGTCAAATTTACCCTGATCTTTAAATTCAAAAAGTTTTCAACCCCCGGCTCTTAAAGCATCGTGAGCTTTTGAACCTTTGCACGAGTCCCTCAGTTGTCCTCAGTGTGAAAAGATGGATCTCAAAATCATGCAGTCATTGTTGGAAAGGGTTCAAATACACAGAAATGCTGAAAAACCAAACAAAGACTTTTCTAAAGAACGGCAGGCAGTTTAACTGTTCAGGACAAACAAGGGACTCATTAACAACTATCACTAAACTAATTTTTTAATATTTAACTATTATTTTCTCTTGTGCACCAGATGTAAATGTCTTTGCATGATCCCTCTTATTTTGCAAAAATAATTACCATTTTGCAGATTCTGCAAGGTGTATGTAAACTTTTGACCTCAACTGTATATGACTAGCACTATGCCACATGAAAAATAGTATTTTTCAGTTAATAATACAGTTTTATAATGCAATGCTGCATACGGCCCTATGCCAAATGAAAAATATTTTTTTCCATTAATGCTAAAGTGTACACAATATGTTGTAAAACAGCACAATGTTTTTTAATGCTCCAATTTGTGCTGGGAATTTGTGCCTACTGTATTTCCACACATTTAATATTACATAAATATTTAACATGGGCAATTCGGGAGGGCTCTTTTCATTAACTCCATATTGGAGTGAAGCTGTTATTTTTGCCATGATCAGTAATACATTTTGCTACTCAAAAGAACATAATACAATGCACAAGTCATAACAAAAATCAGATGGACCATAGCTTTAAGCAAAAACCCGTGTCATCTTTGTGGCATGACCCTTCTGTATCTTTAAGTTCAACTGGTTCTTTCTTGAAAACAAGAAACACTTGACTAAAACGGGTGTATCTGGGAAACTTAAATGTATGGGTTTTACTAAACAGCTCTCCCTGTATTCGCACTTACTCCAAACACACTGCCTGGTGCGAGTCTTTAAATAGATTTTAAGTGGGTGAGTTCTTATGTATTTGATTCTTGACTGAGATGCTTTTACTTCACGACTTTAGCTGGTAGTTCTGCGTCCAGGGAGAACCTGCGCCACAGGAAGATTCTCGTGCAGATACGTCATGCTGCCCTGCTCAGAGAAATCTGCAACTGTGTGGCCCTCGCCCCTTAAGACCCACTTGGTAGTGAGAAGCCCTTCCAACCCCACAGGCCCACGGGCATGAATACGAGCCGTGCTGATGCCAACCTCCGCACCTACAAAGCACCACAGGGTCGTTAAGGGATTAAAAGGGAAAAATTTAAATAAATTTGTGGGTGGGGAAAAAAAAGAAAGAGACACCTACCGAGACCAAAACGATATCCGTCAGCGAAGCGTGAGCTGGCGTTCCAAAAGACACAGGCACTATCTAATTGCTGAAGAAACTGCTCTGCTGTGTCCTCTACACGGAGTATGTGAAAGATAATGATAGTTAATTAAATAATGTTTGGATGCAAATCAACCTTCCCACTAGATGGCACTACAGCACTACTTTTTTTTGCTCACAACAGAGCATTCAAAGCTGATGTGTGTGATTTTTTTTTTTTATTAAAACACATACTTTATTACGCAGCTTGCTATTAATTTTAACACACAGTATCTAGATTTACATAACTGCCCACCACTATAGGCAGGTTTTTGTTCATTCTTACCATTTTCGGTGACGATAACATCAGTGTGGGAACTGCCGTATTTATGGATGTGATCAATAGCCTCCTGCATACTGTCAACAACCTCAATACAGCACTCCAGATCCCCATACTCAGTGCGCAGAGACTTCACCTCTGACGGACTGAAGGTCAGGTATGATGCAAACTTGGGACCAGCATGGATCTTTACCTATAAAGGTCAAATCATCAATAATTTTAAGAAAGTGCATTTATAAATGTAGCCTATCATTTCCTAACATGCAGAAATATATGGAAGATGCGCAAAAAGTAACAGTGAGATATAATTAAGATGTACAGCACTCAAGCATTATTCTATTTTTTTTATTATAAGGAAATTAATACTTTGCGTTGATCAAAAGTGACAGTAAACAAATGTATTATGTTTACAAAATATTCTAATTCAATTAAATATTGTTGAATTTTTTTGATAACACTTTAAAATAAGGTTCATTAGTTAACTACATTAGTTAACATTAATAAGGAACGATATATATACAGCTATTATTAATCTTAGCTAATGTTAATTACAGCATTTACTAATGCATTATTAAAATCACAAGTTATGTTTGTTAACATTAGTTAATGCACTGTGAACATGAACAATGAATGACTATTTTTATTAACTAATGTTAATAAATATTAGATTAATAAACAGTGTAGTTAACGCATTGTTCACTGCCCACTTATGTTAATTAATACATTAACTAATGTTAACAAATAACACCTTGTTGTAAAGTGCATACAGTAAAGTATTTTATACATTTAAGAATCCTGAAATAAAACTGTATCATTGTTTATGCATTACTTATGCATCCACAAAAATATTAAGCAACTGCTTTTACATTTATAATAAGATTTTTTTCTGAAGCACCAAATAAACATATTACACTCAGCTGTGAAGGATCATGTGGCACTGAAGACTATAGTAATAGGAACTCAAATAGCTTTGCCATTACAGGAACTTTATCCATTTTAATTCATTTAAAATGTTAAAATACATTAAAATAGGAAAGTAATTTTAAATTTAAATACTTCATATTACTGTTTTACTGTATTTTTGGTAACATTTTACAATAAGGTTCCATTAGTTAATTAATTAATATGAACAAACAACAAACAATACATTTACAGTATTTATTAATCTTAGCTAATGATAATTATTGAAAATGAAGAGTTTATTTGCAAAAACAGATTATGCAGTTTTTTTTTAATTTTCAAAAATCATGTTTTTTTATTGTTATCATGTTTTTATTATGTTAGCTGTATGTTTTTAGTTTTTTTTACTAGATTAAAATAACCCAACTGCAATTTGAGATTACTTGGAATGCACAATGAAAAAACATGATTTCTAAAAATTGTTAAAAATGGAGTTATCTGTTTTTGCAAATTAACTCTTCAAATAGTCATTCATTGTTAGTTCATGTTCATTCACAGTGCATAATTAATGTTAACAAGCACAACTTTTGATTTTTAATAATGCATTAGTAAATGTTGAAATTAACATTAAGAGTGATAAGTGTTGCAGAAATATTGTTAATTCTTAGTTTAGGTAAACTAAAGTAGTTCACCAATGAACCTTATTGTAAAGTGTTACCGTATTTTTGTTTAAATAGATACAGCCTTGTTGAGAAAGAGACTTCTTTCAAAAACATTTTTCATAATCTTCAACCCCAAACTTTTGAACGACAGTATGTATTTGCATTTACATTTTTTGTTTTGTTTTACCCTGAGGCAGAAAGAGGCTTCAATAGAAACACTATATTATTTTTTTCTACACCAAAGTCAGATTGGGTTATAGTCCTCAGAGTGCAAGCCTAATTAAGTATGAATGTCATACTGTGCATATATACACGATCTTACATGTTCTGTTCTCAGCATGTCAATGATCTGATCAAACATTGGAGTTCTGAGAAGATCTCGATGCACCAGCAGGGTTTCCATGGCGTTACACGCTGCAGGGTAGTCGCATTTGGAGTCTTGGACTAGAGAGATAAAACACAACCAGTGTAATTAAAAACCATTATAAACCACAATACCAAAAGGTTGCTGATGAAGTACAACTATGTGGATAAAAATAAAAAAACACCTACACTAAATCTTCACTGGCAGTCTTACCGATCTTGATGGCTTTGTCAACACTGGCCTCATGGTCCACATAAACATGGCAGATCCCCTCACTATGGCCAAGAACAGGGATACCCTTTGCCGCACGCTGAATATCTCTGACTAGCTGAGAGGATCCACGGGGAATGATCAGATCAATCATCTTCTCCAAACGGCACAGATCCTCCACCTCTTCACGTGTGCTCACCTGCCACATACATTATATATGTTAAATGACTACATATACAGACACTACCAAACAAAAGATTCTTTAAAAAAAAAAAAAAAAAAAAAGTACTCTGATGCAGTAAAGATGCATTAAATTGATCAAAAGTCAAAGTAAAAACAAGTTATAAAATCTATTTCAAACACACTACCAGTCAAAAGGTTTTGGACAGTAAGATTTTTATGTTTTTGTTTTGTTTTTTTGTTTTTTTTAATAAGTCTGTTCTGCTCACCAAGCCTGCATTTCTTTGATCCAAAGCTCAGCAAAAACAGTAAAAATATTTTTACTATTTAAAATAACTGTTTTCTATTTAAAAACATTTTAAATTGTATTTTTTTCCTGTGATTTCAAAGCTGAATTTTTAGCATCATTACTCCAGTCACATGATCCTTCAGAAATCATTCTAATACTAGAATAGATTTGTTATTATGTTGAAAACAGCTGAGTAGAATTTTTTCAGGTTTCTTTGATGAATGAAAAGTTCAGAAGAACAGCATTTATCTGAAACAGAAACATTTTTTATCATTATAAATATCTTTATCATCACTTTTAATCAATTTAAAGCATCCTTGCTAAACAAAATTATTCATTTCTATCTAGTACTCAACTGACTTAAATATTGATAATATTAAAAAAAATGTTTCTTGAACAGCAAATCAGCATATTAGAATGATTTCTGAAGGATCATGTGACACTGAAGACTGGAATAATGATGCTAAACATTTAGCTTTGATAACAGGAATAAATTACATTTTTAAATGTATTCAAATAGAAAGCGTTTATTTTAAACAGTAAAAAATATTTCACAATATTACTGCTTTTGCTACATTCAAATAAATAAAAGTTCGGTGAGCAAAAGAGACTTCTTTAAAAAAAACTTTCCAGAAACTTTTGATTGGTAGTGTATATGCTGTTCTATTGCACCTTTTATTCATCAGAATAGAAATGTTCTAAAAAACAAAAAAAAAACAAAAAAAAAACTATGATTTCCACAAAAATATTAAGTAGCACAACTTTTTTTAAACATTGATAATAATAAGAAATCTTTCTTGAGCACCAAACTCCTGAAGGATCATGTGACAATGAAGACTGGCATAACGGCTGCTGAAAATTTACGTTAAATTAATATAAAAGTTACATTAAATTTTAATAATAATTCACAATATTCCTGTTTTTACTGTAGTTCTGATCAAATAATGCAGCCTTGGTGAGCTTGGAGTGATTTTACTGTTACTTACTGGACTTAAACTTTTGAATAGGAGTGTGTTTATATAAAAAGAGGAAATTTATTGTGCAAATATGTTTAATTTACCAGTTGGATGGCATCTTTGACTCCATGGATGGACAGAGCCTCCTGGGCAAGTTCATGCAGGATGCGATTTGTGTTGACTGCCTCTTTGCCGCCTTTCAACAAAAGAGCATTGCCACTGGCAATAGCTAAAGCAGAAACCTGTTGAGATAAAAACAACTTTTGTTAGCAGATGTTTATACAAAGAGGCTTACAGTAAACAATACAAATACTGGTTGGCCAATCCCACTTGAGCACCTGTTTATAATCTCGATCTTAAACCCCTTTAACCAGCATTCCTGTCAAATTTAATTCAATGCAAAACATCCCGCGTGTGGAACGCTAACCACCCACTGACCCAAACATAAACATGCACTTATACAGGAAAACTAAAACAATGAACCAAAAATTAAACTTATGTATATGCATGCATTTGTGCACCTGACCTGAGGAAGGCAGTCTGGTCGTGACTCAAAGATGACCAGCAGTACTCCGATGGGGACAGTGATCTGCTCCAACTCCAGGTTGTTAGCTACCCGAGTCCTCCGCAGAACCCTGCCTACGCTGTCCTGAGAGGAGACTGCAATCTGACGCAGACCAATGGACAGACTGTTCAGTTTAGACGATGACAAACTGAGTCGCTTCAGCATGGCTGGAGACAGACGACCTGTAACATGACAAATTGAGATTGAGTGAACAAAAAAAAAAAAAAAAAAATTTAAAAAATTTGTGATACATCACTCAAGTGGGGGAAATGGCATTGCATATGATCTGAAAAGCAGTAATTATTTCCTAATACCTGTGCTGACAGCATGCTCCATATCCTTTTTGTTGGCGGATAAGATTTCGTCTTTTCTCTCAGTAAGGAGATCAGCCAATGCACAGATGATGTCACTTCTCTGTGGACAAACAGAATGATATAACACAGATGCTGTCTGTAGATGATACAAATAAACCAGAGTACTCCTTTTTAATCTAATGGTTTTACTGTTTCTGGGAAAATATGCATGAATGATTCCAGATGGTTATTTAAAACAGGGGTTTAAAAATTTAGCTAACCTGCTCTGGTTCAAGGGAAGCAAGAGTCCTGCCAGCAGAGCGAGCCATTTCTGTCTGCTGCTCGACCGTGGGACCTGTGGATGACGAAAAATGTGTCATCTGAGGTCTTTCAAACAAACAAAGATAAATGAATCACCTTAGGGGAAAAAATGATTTAATACAACGTGTGGCAACTCACCAGCTGGTTTGACTTCTGAGAAGAAGGTTCCCACTTTCTTTCCCTCAACTATGTCAGTGATCACATGACCTGTGACTTTGGGGTGTGTACCGTTAGCAATGACAACAGACGTCCCACCTTGGAGAGCCCAGAGAGCAGCTTTCACCTGAAATTTAGTAAATACACACACTGTCAGTTTCAGTTATTCATCCTAACAAACAATATATTTTGTGTGTATCTCAAATACATTACCTTAGCTTCCATTCCTCCTATGCCGACCCTGGACTTTGTGCCGTAGGTTATGGAATGCTGGTCCCCAGGGTAAAATGTGTCCAGGAGCTTGGCATCGTCTGACCCTGGTGGGCTGTCGTAAAGACCTGGAAAGGGTGATAAAAATGTTAAGTAAACTGATTTCACTTCATAAGGGTCCATTTTTTTAAAATCTGAAAGCTGAATAAATAAGCTTTCCATTTATGTATGTTATGATAGAACAATATTCGGCCGAGATGCAAGTATCCGAAATTCTGGAATCTGAGGGTGCAAGAAAATTTAAATATTGAGAAAATTGCACTTAAAGTTGTATAAATGAATTTCTTGGTAATGCATATTACTAAACAAAAAATACGTTAATATATTTACAGTTGAAAATTCACAAAATATATCTTCATGGAACATGATCTTTATTTAATATCCTAATGATTTTTGGCATAAAAGAAAAATCGATAATTTTGACACATACAATATATTTTTTTGGCTATTTCTACAAATATACCCGTGCAACTTAAGACTGTCATTATTAACTCTGGAAAGTTTAAGACTGCATTTAACTGCATTAAAAAGAGTGACAATCATTTAAGTCCTTAAACCTTTCCCTTAAGTGTTTTATAGTTATACAGTACAGTTAAAAAAAAAATTCTGCATTTATATGAAATAGAAAGCTTGTAACATTATAAATGTTATAAAAGTCTCCACTTTTGATCAATTTAATGCATTCTTGCTGTATAAAAATGTACATTAAAAAAAAAAAGAAAAAAAGTGTAAACATAGAATATATATAAATAATTGAATACAATAAATAAATAAAATTTCCAAAAACAAAAATCCTGGGTTTTAAAAGCTACAAGAAAATTTAGGCATCACATCTTAATCTTAATTTTGAGACTTGCTAAAGATTATTCTTAATACTGTTACTAAATACATGAAGTGAATGTTACAGGATGGCAAAGACAATTCAAATGTTTAAAAAAAGAAATAGTATGAACAAGTAAATATGCAATATATACAGAAATAGTAAAAATGTGTTTAAAAAATAGAATATGGAACTGATGTATTTTTATTTTTGTTTTCTTTGCGCACGAAAAGTATTATTGAGTGTCTATTTACACTAAGTGCAAATAGCCCGACTTGTTGGCAGAGGCTATTTACACTAACTCCGCCCACCAACTTGTGATTGGTGTAGTCAACAACACAAAAGACAACTGTCAATCGCCAGCTCCAGAGGCGCAGAGTGTAAAGCGTAAAGCGTAAAGCGCGTACCGAAGTCTTTTTGATGCGATCGACCAGGGTTCGGACCTGCCTTATGCTAAACTTTTTTTCTTCTTTTTCAAATCTCATATCACACATTGGAAAGGCATTATTTTCAATAAAAATTAAGGAAATAATCAAAAAGGTGAAAAAGCATTGGGTAAGGTTATGGTAAGTGTAGGGAGTGTAAGTGTAGGCTTTACTGTCCCAATAAGGTGGCATCCATTTAATAATTTCAACTAAAATTAAAATTATAATTTACATGAAATACATTATTATTGCATACTGTTTTTTAATGTACTACAATACTGAGGTGCAGATAATTTCCACTATTTGCAATAAGTAGTATAAATAGCTGAAAATCCTACTATTTGAAAATATAGTGTAAATAGAATCTATAGCTATTTGCACAGTGTAAATAGTATCCATCACTAAGAAAATAAGCTATTTTCACTTAGTGTAAATAGCATCAAATTGCTATTTACACTTAGTGTAAACATTGCAAATAGCCTCCGCCAATGCATTATCGAAGCTTCATAACATTACAATTGAACCACTGGTGTCTCATGGACTAATTTAAAGATATCTTTACTACCCTCCTAGGCCTTGGACATGTCAGTTGCATTGCTGTCTATGCAGGGTCAGAAAACTCTCAGATTTCATAACAAAAAAAAAAATAAAAAAATCTTAATTTGTTTTCTGAAGATGAACGGAGGTCTTACAGGTTTGTAACAACATGAGGGTGAGTAATTAATGACAGAACGTCCATTTTTGGCTGAACTATCCCTTTACCATTAAGCTGAAATCTCACCTTCTACATCAGAGAGAGCGATGAGAAGATCTGCCCTCATCTCCACGGCAAGCCGCGCTGCAAGACTATCATTATCCTTGATACTGATAACCTGCAGTATGTAAGAGAGAAAAGAAGTTTGAAAAGAAGAGTCTCAAAAGATACTCAAACTGGAGAAAGTGGCCCTTGTCTTTTAAAACCCGCAAAGACAGACATGACTGCAATATTTCATGTTCCCATGAACATCTATCTCTAAACTATGGCATTAAAATGGGTGTGATGAACAATGACTCTGTCTAGTCAAATAAAAGGCAAAATTTCACATGAAACCACATTTGAAGCCGCAGTCAGTGCATGACAGAGCAAGCGTAGATGAGCCCAGAGTGTAAGCGACAGTAATGAGAATGAGGTAATGTTAATTTCTTTCCAGTTTCTACAGGAATGGAAAATCCCCTCAGGCTGCAACAGTGCAGAAGACAAAGATCAAGCCTCTGCTTTGCTCTGACTCCCAGCATGCATCTGTAAAGGCCCCTCCCAGCATGCAGTTCCAAAAGGAAGAGGATGGGAGGCAAGGCTGCTGGGCAGACTCTCTTTCTCCCAATACCCACATTTACCCCCTGTAGGTCACTGTTGGGTTCTGGAGGAGGCACCACAGCATCGTTGGTGTTGATGATGGGCACGATGTTCATACGCAGCAGCTCGTGCAGAGTGCTGTTCAGGTTCCGTCTTTTCTGATCGTCATGGAAATCCAGGTTTGTTACCAGGATCTAAAGCAACAAACAAAAAAATAAATAAATAGAAACATGAATAAGAGAGTATTTTGTAGCTAAACCATGCTTATGTTAGTGTCTGTACGTACCTGAGCAGTACAGGTGCTGTATTGAGTGAACATAGCCTCATACAGAGCCATAAGTCCACTCTGTCCTGCAGCGGCACATGCTCTCGCTTCTAAAACTGGCAGTGACTGACAAAGGAAACACAACCAATTTCAGTTTTTTAACTTCTTAACGTTAAAATGTGAGCTTACTTAGCTAAAATATGCTTGTTTATATGCTGAGCTTTTCTTTACTATATTTGATGTGCCATTTGTATGTGCTTTTATCAATGTTTTATGTGAATTAAAGCGATAGTTCACCCAAAAATGAAAATTCTGTCATTAATTACACACCCTCATGTCATTCCATGTCATAGCTTAGAAAATTATGGTTGAACCACTGATGTCACATGGAGTATTTTATCAATGTCCTTACTACCTTTCTGGGTCTTCAACGTGTCAGTTCCATTGCTGTTTATGCAGGATCAGAAATCTCTCGGATTTTATCAAAAATACCTTTATTTGTGTTCTGAAGATGAACGAAGGTAAGGGTGAGTAACTAAAGGCAGACTTTTCATTTTTGGGTGAACTAACCCTTTAAAGCCTACATCAAATCTGTCCATCATGTGAAGACGTAGAAGACTTTGATAAAACAGGATGATTTATATGCATTTTCTTTATTTCATAATTCTATAAACGCCTACTGCAGCATGTTTCATAAGCATACGGCCTCTGGATTAACAACATGATTAAAAATTTGATGAAAACCTGTTGCACAGGTGTAATTTATTACTGTACATGCCTTCTGGCATCTGATTAATACTTTAGCAAGTCTTCTTTTAGCAAGTAAAAGGCCTTTTACTATCATTCAAAAAATGATACATGTCTTTTTGGTGTAAAATCTTAACTTATAATGCAAGAATAAATTATAAATGCAATTATTTAAGGAATGCTGGAATAACTTTTATATTGGTAGTAATTTACAAAGTCAAGTCAAATCACCTTTATTTATATAGGGCTTTTAACAATATAGATTAAGTCAAAGCAGCTTTACATTAATAAATAGGAACACAAATAAACACTTACTGGGCAGAAGTAACTTAGGTTTACTTGATTATTAAATATGACACATCAGGCTTTTTATTATGTGTATTATTGTACATCATTGTTTTGCACACCCCAAATTATAGCTATAGCCTTTATTATAAAACTATGCATTTAAATAACGTTTTAAGACATATTACTGGGAGAGATAGAGTATGTAAGTAGTCTGTTATACTGTTATAAAGATAATGGTAAACTGTTCCACATTAAAAAAAAAAAAAAAAAAAAAAAAAGTCATACGTAAGACTATAAATGTTTAATAAACCTTTTTATAAAAGTTGTGGGTGAATAAACTATTAATGGAGGGACATAAATCTCTCTGACCTCACTGAAAATATCTTAGATTTAAAAAAAAAAAAGCTGTTTTTCAGAGATGAATTAAAGTCTTTCGGACATGAAATGACATAAGGGTGAGTAACTGATGACAGAAATTTCATTTCTGGATAAACTATCCCTTAAATGTATTAATGTATATTTGTTAATCTATTTATTAATATTTAAAAAATATTTTTAACAAATTTATATGTCCTCACCATATCTTTGAGCTGATTCTGGCCTGAGTGCAGGGCTTGTCTGACACTTTGTGAGAGAAGAATTTCATGCCTCAGCCTTTGTTTTCCAAATGCTACAGCGCCACTGGTCACGATCATCATCTCTCTACCCTGATTCTGAAGCACGGCCACCTTAAACAATCAAAATGCATGAATAAAGAGTGCAATGTGCCAACAATTAAATATTATAAACGAAATTTCCACAATTTGCAACACTGTTTTTTTTTAAAGCATCACGATTTGTTAGTACCTGTTCTACAATTGAAGCAAGTCGGCCCAATGCAAGGCCGCACTCGTCCCCACGGGTTACGACGGCACTCCCCAACTTGACAACGATTCTTTTGGCCTGGCGCAGCTCACTGCGGTGGCCAAATGACTTACCGTGCGCCCGTGCCAGCGGCACTGTAAAAAAAGGCACGTTACTCCACTGACGCACAGCATGGAGTGTGAGAAATGGGGAGGAAGAGGGATCTGCATGGAGAGAGAGAAAGCCAGGAAAGCACCCAATGAGGAGCCATGCCATGCAGGAAAGCCAGTGAGTGATGGATAGATGGACTGTGTTAGCGTGCATTGATTGTATTGATGACAAACTTAGGATAATGAGGAGAGGATGGATATGAGGGGAAATGGTAAAAGACAAGCAGAGAAAACAGGAAGCATGCAAGTGCATGTCAATAATGTAACAAATGGCATTGTGAAGTATAAACATAATTAGCTTTGTGACAAATTGCTAATGTTCTTCTATAAAGTGTCTTTGAAAGTGTCTGCTAAATGCAAAAATCTAAAAGCAATTGTAAACAAATTAACAACATGCTATTCCCCACAAAAATGATTATAATCTGAAGTGGAATAACTTTCTGTGTTTCTTTTCTACTTATGTAACCAAAGCCACATTGGCAGGAAAAAAATAATAAATAATATCACAGTTCTATTCTAACTATTTATTTCATAATTAAAAACATCACCTAAATGTTAAAAGTGTAATAAAATATTAACGTAAAATATAATAGTCTATTTAAAAAAAAACAATGAGAACAATAAAATGTATAAAAACAAATTTTGATTGTTTTAAGAGTGTTATTAAATGCTTTAAATTATCAATATTGGCCAACCTTTTATAATATTCTGAGTAAAAGCAGTCAATCTGAAAACTCACCCTCTATATCTGAGGGAGTAAATTCAAAACAACTGATTTAAACATGAAAATTAAACATGAAATTAATACTGACTGTATCTGCTACATCACTGGTCTTATTATACAAAACTGTCAATAACAAATATCAGTGCAGTCATAAAAGTGTCTGTAAAAGCAAACAAATGAAGTGAACAGAAATCTGGGACAAGCCATTTACAAAGCTGCGAGCTTAGCGCCCACCAAGCCCCCACCACATTCTTTATGAAAGAAAATAACACAGTAAAAGGTGCCACATCAGCAAAGCCAGACAGCACACCCAAACGCTGACAGGACAGAACTCAAAGAAGAGCACCGACCCAGTGAATGAAAGAGACAGACATGCTTTAAATTAAGAGCAAGGGTCATGAATGGAAACAACTAATTGTATGTCCATATTTAAAGCATCGTCTCTGACTGATATATTGAACAGTATCAGTTCTGATATTGATCAGTTTTGCACTCCTTGAATTTTTCTTTATAGTACCCTACATATTTTTCTTTCTGCCAAGAGGTTTGGGATACAAGGTAGAGAAATACTTACTTTTGCTTTGTGAAGCAGCTCTTCTGAATGTTTGCAGTGCATTTGGTCTTGCTAAAAGCTGGGAACAGGAGAACATCTTCTGGAGATACATGATCAACTGATCTGTACAACTGAAATATAAAGCATATATTTCTATCAAAACACAACTGATTTAATCAATTTAGTTAGATATTTCAGGCAAGTTCACCACATAAATAAATTAGGTGAAATTTGAGGTAAGATCACAGTTTATTTAACGTAATGTAAATGTAAACAAAAGCCTGATCTACGGCTAACTGAGCTACATTCAATTCAACAAGTCAAGAGCATCACTGTGCTAAACGTACAAGAAAAAACATTTAGTAGAGTTGGATATATTTATATCATGAATCGTGAAATGGGGAATATAATATTTATATTGTATAGGATTGCTGTGCGTAATAATATTTAACAATACTACAAAAACGCGGTTGAAAGAAACCACTGCACCACAATAAATAATAACGAATAAACAAACCAATACTAACAGATAATTAAGAACAACACTCATTATTTTCTCTGTAAACTTTCTTCCGAGACACGCTGGCTGATGCAAGAAGGAAGACTAAATGGCCCAGCATTTGCAAAGAAAATATTTAACGCAGTATTGCGTAAATATCATTTTACATACCTTAATCTACAAAACAAACGTGATTTATTAAGCTCAAGTTCACTGCCACCGCTGCTCTTCAGTGCCACATCAACTCTCTGCAGCTACTCGCATGGATTCAGCCATGTTGACGTTCATCCACGTAGTTACGCAACGGGCGTACGCACTGATAGTTCTACGCTGATTACTGCTACTATTCACAAACATATTTACGCTCGACTCCTCTTAGGTCACCCACGCAATCTGCGCAAAAATGTAGCGTGTGTGTTTTCTTTTTTTTTAATCTTCGTCTCCAGCACTAGAGGGCGGCGTGTAAACATCACAACACACTTATCTCTGACGGGTCATCTGCATGCCAAGAACAGGACATAGACAATGGACCATTCTTAATTCTTATATTTTGCGTAGTTTCTTAAGTCTTCAATATGTTAGTGACCCATTTTACCATAAACTCCATTGTAAAGTGAGCAGTCTAAATAGACTATTGTTTATGCCCCTAAAAATTAACCATGGTTTTAGTACAAAACCATGGTAACCACAAATTAACCATGGTCTTGCTACGCTAACCATAATTTAACCATGGTATTTGTAGTAAAACTGGGGTTATACAAATGGTAATCAATCCATGGTTACTACTATAATAAAACCATGGTTAATTTCTGTACCTGGCAGGTTATCTAAAAGAATGTATTGTTTTGTTCTAGTTATCCTTGTTATGCAACAGCTCTTAAACTTTTAAATATCTATTTTGTAGACTTTTACTGTATGCTGTGGTCAAACTTTAGCACATCAACTTTATTAATTAGGCCTATAGCTTACTTGTTTATATATATATATGTGTGTGTGTGTGTGTGTGTGAGAGAGAGAGAGAGATTTTAAACGATATTGTAATTAAATCTGATTTAATTACCAATTGTGAGTTTAAAACACACTGCTACGTTTTTTAATGGAGTCTGCTATGCTCATCAAGGCTGTATTAATTTGATCATAAGGACAGAAAAAAAGTAATATTGTGAAATTGCAATTTCTAATATTGGTTTCCTATTTCAGTATATTGTAAAATATTATTTAATTCTGTGACGCAACGCTGAATTTTCATCAGCCATTACTTCAGTCTTCAGTGTCACAAGATCCTTCAGAAAGTATTTTAATATGCTTATTTATTATCAGCGTTGAAACTGTTGTGCTGCTTAATATTTTTTGTGACCTGTGATACTTTTTTCTTTGATTCTTTGTATTTTCTAACAATACAAGTCTTTACTATCACTTTTCATCCATTTAACACATCCTTGCTGAATAAAAGTATTAATTTCTTTTGAAGAAAAAATGTACTAACCTAAACTTTTGAATAGTATAGTGTATACTGTAACACAAAATTTCTATTTTGAATAAACACTGTTCTTTTTAACTTTTTATTTATCAAAGAATCCTGAAAAAAAGTATCACAGGTCTTAAAAATATTAAGCAGCACAACTGTTTACAACATTGATTATAAATCAGCATATCAGAATGATTTCTGAAGGATCAAGTGTGACTGAAGACTGGAGTAATGATGCTGACAATTCAGCTTTGCTTCACAGGAATAAATTATATTTTAAAGTATATTAAAATAGAAAACTGTTATACAAAATATATACAAAATCACAGTTTTTTTCTGTATTTTTGATCAAATAGATACAGCTTTGAAGAGCATAATAAACTTCTTTAAAAACATTAAAACTCTTACTGATCCAAAACTTTTGAACGGCAGTGTATGATAACGTTATAATAATGACATGAACATATGTAAAAGTACTGCACGACAGCAATGACCTATAAAACCTTATCTAATCTATTCATGATGTATAATGACTCTGCAACAGTTTAAAAGAGCACGTCATCAGCAAGGACACCTTAAACAACACATCCCAGATGTTCAGACAGGTTTTATTCATTTTCCACATGCCACAGTCTCTTAGTTAAAAGCTCTGAACCCGTGACTAAATCTAAGACAAGTCCCAGAGTGTTTTTGGCAACGATGGTAGGAAACACCTGGCACATCTCATGTGTTTATCTGTTTAGAAAAAACCCTTTATCTTCTGCTATGGAGACCTGATTTGACAGGCGAGAAATATCCCGGTCCATTTTTTTTCCTCTCATTATATAATGCAGTGTAGAAGTGAATCAGTGGATCAGTTTGCAAAGTAGGGAATGATAGTGGGGCATGATAAGAGATGCAAAAGCACTGAACAGTTCTTTAATGTCTTACTAAACTAGTTTAAAACCTATTTCAGAATGTACCAGTTAAAACGCATCCGATTCATCACATTATGCACTCTCTTATCTTTAGAAATCGAATGAAAATGACAACTGTGCTGAATGTGTTCTTTAATTAGACATGCTGAGAAATCAAAGAATGAAGCAAGTAAGAAAACGATGATAATGAAAGTGTTGTGATCTAATAAGTGAGACCAAAAATACAGTTGAGGTTAAAGGTTTAAATACACCTTGCAGAATCTGCAAAATGTAAATTATTTTAGCAAAATAAGAGGGATCATACAAAATGCATGTTATTGTTTATTGAGTACTGACCTGAATAAGATATTTCACATAAAAGATGTTTGCATATAGTCCACAAGAAAAAATAATAGATGAATTTATAAAAATGACCCTGTTCAAAAGTTTACATACCCTTGATTTTTAATACTTTGTTGTTAACCTGAATGATCCACGGCTATTTTTTTTGTTTGTTTGTTTGTTTTTTCGTGTTAGTTGTTCATGAGTCCCTTGTTTATTCTTAAAAAGTTAAACTGCCCGCTGTTTTTTAGAAAAATCTTTCAGGTCCC
>JAHKKF010516782.1:0-23121 GCA_019740295.1 Labeo calbasu | reverse complement strand
ATATATGCGCAACATCAAGAATCTTACGATCTTAACAGCTTACTTGCACAAGTTAATGTACAAATCAATAAGAAAAGTTTGAGATGTCTTCTGAAACACTAGATTACTGGGGTCCTTCCATTAGGACTAAAAGCCAAAAAGCCAATTCTTGATTTAATTCCTGTTCAGAAGACTCAGTTGTGATATTTAGGTGATATTTTCTCGTGATTGAGATATTAACGAGGCTTTCAGAGTGTGTGGGAAGATCTTTCACAGCAGCTTCACGAAACGTGTGTTCGTGTTCCAGACGTAGTATCAGTTCCAGGTTTGATGCATTATGGGAACCCGTAAGAAGAACGACAAATCATTAATGACATCTCCGTATCTCAGATGCTCCTCCAAGACAGCAGTGAGATTAATGGAGAGCAAAAAGAGTCTCAAAAACACCCAGAAATCTCACGTGTCTCCTCTAGTGCTGCAGAAGAGATCTCAACAATGATTCGCCCACAAACAACACTTCAGATCTCAATAAGTGCTATACTGTAGGTTATCTATTGACTCAGTTGTGCTTTTATCTTTCCTCAGGCGTTTTAAGAGAAACATCTGAAACCAAGTTGATACTTCAGTAAAAGATCAATTAAATAAAAGCAATAAATCATTTCTCTAGTAATAGCTTGCTTGTGCATTTGTGTTAAAATGCTACAGTTTTCTTTCTTCTCATCAGTAATTATACATTTCATGCCCAGTTCGTCATCTTTTAAGGCAACATAAACAAACACCCAATACGATTAGATGTTAAAAAGCATCTGTTGACCTCTAAACGTGTGAATGTGATTCACCAAATCAAGCGTCTCACACGCTGCAGGATGTTTTCTCTTCACTAACCTCATTTTTCTTCTTCATGTTTGTGTCTTAAAGTGTCTGAATCAGGTTTTTTAGTCAATGTGTGAAGTGAGTTCTCACAGGTGATCAGCAGAGAAACCACAGGTGTGGAGAATCACATTAACTAGCAGCATCATCCACTAACCACACTGATTGCCTTCCAGTGTTTTAGCACCTAAAACCCAACAAAAATCTTCTTATCTCAAACAATTTGTTTTTAAAGTGCGTCTCTGTGTCGTTCTTTACAATTAATAACATTTGATATTACTTTCATGCATTTGGCAGATGCTTGTTATCAAAAGTGATTCGCACTGCAATCAAACTGCACATTCATATTTTATCAGTTCATGTCTCCTTGGGAATCAAACTCTTGATCTGACGTTGTTAGCTTTGTGATCTACAATGTGAGCAAAAGGAAAGCCTTTGTAGCATGTGATATTTTAGCCGTTAATACCCAACAAATCTGTTTTGTTTTTAAAGTTATGTCTGTGCATAAATAAACGACACTTGATGTTTGATATTTAGTAGTTAAAACCCAAGTTAGTTCAAACTAAATAGCAATTAAACTAATATTTTAGCAATTAAAACCTTTTCTGAAATGTTTTGCCTTTGAAATGTGGTTGTGCGTCTTTCTTCATACTTGTACTAGGTCACATCTGATAATATTTTGTTAATATTTGATCAGTTTCCAAACAGTTTTAAGGCTCATGCATAATTATTTTGAACACAATAGTCAACAGAAAAGCATCGAGTTTCACTGCATGCATAAAAAAAAACCACCAAGACATTTTTCAAAATATCTACTGGAACATCTTGAGGGTGGGTAAATGAGGACAGCATATTCATTTTCTGGTGATTAAGTGCATCATTTGATATGCATGATCACATCGATTACAGTAAAAGCACCTCATTTTGTGAATTTAGCCAAGTGAAGAAATGCCCCAAACAGACATAAGTGAAGTACAAGACATGTTCTCCGATCCGTTTCCACAAAGAAAGCCTGATTCCTGATCTGCGTTCCCATCTGTATTGATTAAGCTGCTGTTTTAGATCAGGAGGTCACGACTGCGTGTGTCGCTCTGAGAATGCAAAACGCTCTCCATCAGGGTTGGCCCCGCTGAATCACAAGCTTCAGGTTTTACCGTAAACGCGACGGGAAGAACACCCTCACCTCTGAGCAGATCAGCCGAGCGCAGAGAACGACAGACTGCAAAGGTGTGATTTAGAAAACAACAAGAAAAAAAACACCTGAAGAGAAAACACGTTTGAGGAAAGTGTTTGCACGCAGATGAACGAAGGAGGATGTCTGTGTGTGGGAGAAACAGAAAAGGGGAGAGACGCCGGACCCCTGACTCAGATGGTGCGAGATTTTCAAACGACAGCAGCGGAAATTCCCTGCGCTGAAATCTGGCCAGAGACGCGATGACAAAGACGTTCACGCGGCGCGGCGCTGTGCTGCATGACAGCCTGTTACACTGCGCAGATCTCTGCTGACAGACTGCATCTTTCTGCTAAAGAAACTATTCAGACTTACCAGAAGCATGAGATGGTTTGAGCTGAACTGGTTTGAACTGACCTAACTAGGCTCATTAGGGTTGTGGGTGATAAAGGAAACGAAATCGGTAGATTTTATCATGAAAACAGCATCATACACTAGATTTTATGTATGGTGTAAACAGTGCTAAACAATTTGGAATTACTTTTTGCATTATTAATACAGGATTATTTTTGATATGCATGTGTGCGTATATATGTATGTACAATAAAAAGCTAAATTAACAATGCATATACTGCATTAAATGTATATATGTGACCCTGGACCACAAAAACAGTCTTAAGTAGCATTTGTAGCAACAGCCAAAAATACACTCTGTAATGGCAAAAATCATTAGGATGTTAGGTAAAGATCATGTTCCATGAAGATATTTTGCAAATTTCTTGCCGTAAATATATCAAAACTTCATTTTCGATTAGTAATATGCATTGCTGGACAACTTCAAAGGCGATTTTCTCAATATTAGATTTTTTGCACCCTCAGATTCAAGATATTCAAATAGCTGTATCTTGATCAAATATTGTCCTATCACAACAAGCCATACATCAATGGAAAGCTTATTTATTCATGTATAAATCTCAATTTTACACTTATGACTGGTTTTGTGTGATCCTGGGTCACGTATAAATATTAATTATAATAATTACTATAATCACAAAAAAATATTTCTGATATTAAATTTCAACTTATGCATTTTATAAATGCATGCATGTTTCTTCCATGTTAAATTTGTAATAAAAATATCTCTGTATCTTTTTGACACATGCATGACTCCTCCAGTCGTTTAGTTCACGTAAACGCAGCAACTTTCTTACACTTGACTCACATCTCAAAATCCGATGCACAAAACCAGATAATCAATTTGAACTCTGATCTACGCCACAACAGAGAAGGAAAGATCAGTTACTTCCACTCGTCGTGACCTAAAGCCTAAAAACGAAGTACCCTGACCTAAATTACGACGAGCCCTTATATCCTTCGTTTCGGTGGCTCGAAGTCAAGAATGTGTCGTCACAGTTCGGAAATGAAAGAAAATCAAACTTTTGGCTTTGTAGATGATCTTAAGCCACATTATGAGGTAAAAATAGTAAGAAGACGCGTGATTTAAGGCAGATGTTTGCTTTAGTAAGCACTTGTGTCTTTGATTTTGATTTGATTAGCTCACATCATTTAATGACCTCCATGCAGATCATACTATCGCTCTTACGTTGTAATTTAAACCATGTATTTTATGTTGCAATTAATAAAACGAAGAGGAGCCAACTGTTTTATTTGCATGCCAAGGGCAATTTTTAACTTGCATTTGGCGAGTGTTTTTTGTGGTTTCTGTGATCGCCTCTGTCATGTCAAGTTTTTCTGTCGTGAAATGTAAAGCACGAGCGTTTATCAGTCAGATTCATTGGGTGTGTGAACGCAGGCCTCCTGAGTTTACTGCTCTGTCAATTTTTGACACGCATAGCACACGTAGTTTGAGTTCATGTCGAGATCTCTTGACTTTTGATTGCAGATCGTTTGAGAATGCATTTAACTTCATCGCCTCCAAGAGGAACGACAGCAAGAGGCCTCATTCATGAATTTCCTCTGTTTGTCGTGCAGGCCCGGGACGAAGCGAACCCGCAATCGTGCAGCAGAAAGCTTCGGCGCTGCGTATCTGTGCATGCATTTTTTTGTGCGTGTGTGTCCATGCATCTGTGTTGCATGTGTGTGTGTGTGTCTCTGGTTAGCGCTGCAGTCCAGGAATGTCGCAGCGAGTCTATGATGGCAAACACACACCACACTCTGAATCAAACCAATCCCTCGTCATTACTGTCTTGTCTCAAATCTCTCTCGCTCTCACACCGCACTATAAATACCTTTGCTTCCCCCCCAAATTTGTTTTCCTCCTCGTTTTTTTCCGTCTCTCGACGCTAGAGAATGTTTGCAACATCTTCCAGGCTTTCTGATGTGGCTCTTTATTTTGTACATTCGCGCAGACCGCACAATAGCGGTCGGTGAATATTAAAACATTCTCAGGGCCCGGCGCGAGAGGGAACGGGGCCGTTTTGAAGTTTTAATGGCGGGGTGGGGGCTAAATAAAGCTCCTCTTTGAGCTGGATAATGTGAAAGTGGGTTAGCTGCACATCAGTTGCGACATTCGCTGAGAAATTAGCGTTGGGGTTTCGCAAATATGCCCGCTATCCGTGGCGAGAGCCTGCGCTGGCTTTTACGAACTCACAAAGCATTTCTACCTCGAGTCGTTAAAGAATCCGCAATCTCGCAGCTTGTGTTGTTTAATGCGAGGAGCTCAAACCGCTCGCGCTGAGAAGAAGAAGAACATCAAATGACTCTTGTGTGATCTTTGCAGGGCAGGTTTCTGTGTTCCCTCGTGTTCTGCATTGACTGAGCACCACCTTGTGGGAATGTTTGGATCTGCAAGAGACCACATCACATTCTGCAGCACACAGAAGTGTTTTTAATTAAGCCAAACTGTTACTTGCTGAATAAAAATGTATGTCATTCTGGTGTCTTGGATTAAACTCAGTGGAAAACTACAGAAACTAAGAAAATATAATCAGGTTGACATGGATGCATACACTACTTTTGAAAAGTTTAAGGTCAGATATTTTTTTGGAAAGAAATGAATGCTTTTATTCATCAAGGATGCATTAAAAGGATCAAAAGTGACAGTAAAAGCATTTATAATGTTACAGAACATTTCTATTTCAAATAAATGCTGTTCTTTTGAACCTTCTTTTCATCAAATAATTCTGAAAAATAAAATGTATGACAGTTTCCATAAAAATATTGTGCAGCACAACTGTTTTTAACATATCTAATAATCAGAAGTGTTTCTTGAGCAGTAAATCAGCATATGTGACCCTGGACCACAAAACCAGTCATAAGTATCACGGGTATATTTGTAGCAACGGCCAAAAATACACTGTATGGGTTAAAATTAAAGTAAAAAAGTAAAGATCATGTTCCATGAAGACATTTTAAAAATGTCCTACCGTAAATATAGCACAACTTAATTTTTTGATTAGTAATATGCATTGCTAAGAATTAGATTTGGACAACTTTAATGGTGATTTTCTTTCTGTATTTTGATTTTTTTGCACCCTCAGATTTCCAAATAGTTGTATCTCGGCAAAATATTGTCCATACATCGATGGAAAGCTTTAATTCAGCTTTCAGGTGATGTATAAATCTCAATTTCAAAAAATCGACCCTTATGACTGGTTTTGTGGTCCATGGTCACATATTAGAATGATTTCTAGGATCATGTGACACTGAAGACTGGAGTAATGAAGCTGAAAATTCAGCATTGATCACAGGAATAAATTACATTTTAACACATATTCAACATTTAACAACTACTTTAGATTCTAATAATATTTCACTATTTTTACTGTATTTTTGATCAAATAAATGCAGCCTTGGTGAGCAGAAATGAATGTGAAAATATATGTGGCATCCACATACAAATCTAAAAAAACCCTCTCATTTTACACGGCTAGATAAACTGTGTAAATGTGTGTTTATATATATCGCAGTCCACATTCGTTTGATTTGATTTCATTTGTGTGTTAATGAGAATCTAAAGCAAAGTCTTAAAAACACTCTAATTAAAGTCACTGAAAGTGCAGAGATGGCAAAAAACTCTAAAGGAACGGAGTGTGTGTGTGTGTGTGATTGCTGATCCTCTCGCCAAAAAAGAGAGAAAGAAAAGTGGAAAAAAGAACTAAATAAAATGAAATTGAGTGGGTTGGAAAAATGGGAAGTTTAAAAAGGCAAACGGGGTTTTTAAGAGAATCTTTGATGTGTATCACTGGAGCACTGTGTGTGTGTGTTACTGTAAGTCAAAGCAGAAGGGCTCGTGGGCCGTGTGTGTTTGATGTGTGTGTGATGTGGTTTCGGGGGGAAGGGAGCTGTGTGTGGCGTCAGAGGGACCGAACGGAGCGCAGGAGTCTCTTTCCCCTTCAATCGCGTGCGCGCGCGCGTGTGTGTGTGTGTTTGTGCGTTACACGGACATTCACACCTCTGTGACGCATCACTGCTCATATACGGTGAATCACTGCCAAATAACTTCATAATCAATAATATTTCTCTCTCGTTGCCGCTCTGCCATCAACCACAGACATTTATGTGTTTTAAGGAAGGCCCAGTTTTGTCTCTCTGGTTTGGCAGCGATTAAAAAACGTGCTTTTCCGATCCGATCCACGCTCAAACCCGCTGGAAAGACAAATGGGACAAAAGACAAATAAAGACAAATGTAAATGTTTTCCGAACGTTCTCGTTAAGTTATGAAAATGTTATTTCTGAATGTTCTCTGAACGTCCAGTTTTTTAAAAGTTTTAACATTTTTTAGGGTTATGTGAATGTTGAAAGAACATTACAGTTACATATGTTGCAAACATTATGAGAATGTTACTTTTAAACATTCTCAGAATGTTCTGAAACAAGTAGCGACTGTCCAATGTTTTAGAAAATGTTTCTTTGAAGAAACCTTGGCAGAACCTTCTGAGAACATTCCAGAGAACAGTCACAGATCTCATTACGAACCGATTTCTCATCAAATCTCTACATTGTACTGTTTGACTCATTAGTGACTATTTCTATTCCTCCTGAGGAATTCTATGAGAATCACTAACGCTAGAGTTTGCGTCCGATGATCCGCGCGTTTGATGTTGCAGCGCTGCTCTGTGATGTAATCGGATTCGTCGCTGACTTCCTTTCTCACAACTCGACTTCCTGCCGTCAGATCCCTAGACTTATCAAATCTGTCCATCTCCATTATCACTTCAGACACACTCGCGCCTGACCGCAGCGCTGGCGATGTGCGACGTTTACAGGAGAAACTGCAAGACAGACCTGCTCGAATTCTCTAATAATCAGACTTTCCAGTGAAACGCGTTGGCTCGATGCTTCGACTTGTTTCGCTTTACTTACAATGTCCTCACTAGTCAAAAATGTCCTTGTTAATACAGTGAGACCTGTGGAAGAGCTGGAGTTCACTATTGTAAAGGTTCATGAACCACGTTGCAATTCCTAACAGTTCGTTTGTATCGACGCAAAATGTCATTATTACCCAACTCTAATCTGATCAAAGCAACTATAAGGCATGAACACAGAGATATTATAAAGATTAACATCATGATTTTCTGTAAAGCTGTTTTGAAACAAATCAAACTGACTTGCCTTGAGGTGTATACATATAACTAACGTCATATTAAAACCATTGATTTTGCGATTGATCCTCACTCATAAAGCTTTAGAGGAGTGTGTGTGGGAGTATGCGTGTTGATTTGTACCTGTTGACTACAGGTACAGCGTGAGGGAGGTTTAGGGAGTGTTTCTTGCTCCTTCAGTCTCAAAGCTCAAGGTCTTCATGTGCTGAGCTAAGCATAAACCAACGTTTACCGTCTTAAATTACACTCCAGGTCTTACTGTTATTTATTCATTAGTGCATGCTGTTCTGAAGAAAAAATAATGTCATAGAACCAATTTTCTGCATATTTCATGAACTTGACCAGGGGTTTTCAATCCCACAAATACATCATATCATATTCTCTAAATGACTAACATTTAAAAAGGCAGCTACATATATTTTCATGACTAAAATCTCAATTTATACTGTGAAATATTAATATTATAAATGCTTAAAATATTATTTAGAAAATATTTAGCTTCTATCACATGTTTTTTCTGCTCTGTATAAACAAAAAAATCTACTGCCAGATGTTTTGTTTATTATTTAACGTGTTTGTTTTTTTTTTATATATATTTATTTAGTTAAATGTTATTTAGTTTAATCTTTATTATTTATTAACTATTATTTATTTATTTACATTTTTATTTATTATTTATTTTATTTTATTTGTTCATAGTTTTCTTCTAATCTCTTGTTAAAATAGTGCAGGGCATTTTACTGGTGGGATTTATGATTACAATTATGATTTTTTGTTCATAATTATGCATGCATGTTTGCTGATGGATGTTAGATTAAGAGTCGGATCGCACCGTTCTGTAATGAACACGGTGCTGCTTTCACACTCAGTGATGAACACAGCAGGACGGCCTATTTAACGTCTTTTTTTAATTAAATAAGTACTTCATGTTAAAGCATCTGACTGTGATGTGGCTGAAAGTCAAGTTAAAAAATTATGAAAACAAAATGCTGATGAATCATTCACAGGAACGTCAGTTAGGACAGCTGAAAGTACTGATTTCATGAACCAAAGGGAACGACTGGAGTATAATGCGTTTTACTCATGGTATGTTTTACAGCACGACCACATGACTATAAGAACAAGTCAATCCAGGACAAAACCAAATGAAAACTTCTAGTTAAGACGAGCTATTCCATTACGTACGATCTGTGTGTGTGTGTGTAAATTGAGCATGGCAGTTCGCTACCACAAGACGCAAACAGGCAAACAGACTTCACTCAGCAAAGATACACTGTTTACAGCCGCGTCAGTCCATCACGACACATTGCACACAAACAAAGATCTCTACGGGTGTATGCGTTCGTGTGTTTATCGTGGTGGGCGAACTCCGTGTGCGTGTGTGAATGTTTAAAGCGGCCGCTCCTGCATAGGTGTGTGTTTAGACTTACTCTGACAAGCAAACAACAATATCAACACTGCAAATGCATCAGTTGGGTGAGTGTCAGCGGTTCATCCTGCGTTAAAGCATGGCACACGTCGCCTGTTTACTTCACGATACTTCAAACGCAAACCCACAGGGAAAATGTTATTGCTTAGAGCTTTCCTAAAGCTCAGGAGACTGTATGGACTTTGTCTCAAATGCTTCTCCTTAAACTCATCAAGAACAATACAAACAGAAAAAAAACACAGCCTCCATTGATTTCCAGCTGAGGTCTTCTGAGTTGAAAAGTGTGAGTTTTCTGTTTCAAAACTCCCAAATGCAAATGCCAAAGCAATTTAATGCTGCAGGACATTTTATGTGTTTCTGTTTTTTATAAGACGCTGGACTTAATGTGACCGAAGCCGAACATCTGAGTCACAGCAGCGGCCACACACAGACGTGACCCGAGGAAACGCACGTAAACCGCAGCCTCTCACGCACACGCTCACACGCGCTTGTCACGTATGTGCGTAACATGATTGTGTTTCTCATGTATGAGAACTCTACTGAGAACTTCGACTTTTACTGTTTTAATTAAGACCAGATCTGATGATGACACCAGCTAATGAAACTATGTGAAAAGTTATGAAAACATTGTTTATGAATGTTTTCCTGAGCATTCAAAACATACAGTTTTCACTAAACGTTCTAAAAAATGTTTTGCTCATTATAGAAATGTTACATTTAAATGTTCTGAAACAACATTTAAAAAAACATACTTACAAGCATCCAACTAAAAAGCTTCATGAATGATGTACAAACAACCTTTTTGTGCTAATGTTTTGAAAACATTAAAAACCAGATAACTCTGAATAAACATTCTATTAAAATGACTATAACTGTACTGTTCGTAACTACCTGAATGTTCTGAGAAGGTTCCATAATTGGATGTTTTACTTCCAACGAGATGATTTTCACTTTAATTGCACATTCATTTTTATATAATATATAAACCATAAAAGTTTAAAATAGAATGCATTTTTTAATATTACGAATATTGTTGGCTTTTTGATGAATTGCTTTTGTTTTGCTTTCGCTACAAGCATCTGCATAATACATGGTCTTAATTCATTTACTCAGCAATCTCACAATGAAATGCACATCTTCCGGGACACTTTTACTGTCTCAGTCTCTAAAAGTTAAAAATAGAATGGCTTTTTATTAACTAGAATGCCTATAGAGTAGAATAGAATGCCTTTTTAATACCTTTTTCACAACTACATTTTGATGGGGTCACTAAATGACTATTTCGGTCCAAGCAAACTCACAATAAAACACACACAACTCCTGAGACCTTTTTAATGTCAGGTTAAACAGGTTAAAATAGAACATATTTTTTGAACATTTGTGACCCTCGACCACAAAACTAGTCATAAGGGTCCTTTTTTTTAAACTGAGATTTAACAAAGCTGAATAAATAAGCTGTCCATTGATGTGTGGTTTGTTAGGATAGGACAATATTTGTCCACATATACAACGATTTGAAAATCTGGAATCTAAATATTGAGAAAATCACTTTCAAAGTTGTCCAAATGAAGTTCTTAGCAATGCATGTTACTAATCAAAACTTACGTTTTGATATATTTACGGTAGGAAATGTACAAAACATCTTCATGGAACATGATCTTTACTTAATATCCTAATGATTTTTGGCATAAAAGAAAAATTCATTTTGACGAATGCACTGCATGCTCAGCTTTTGGTACAAATAGTGCTACGAATGACTGGTTTTGTGGTCCAGGGTCACATTTTTAAGCAGAAATAACTGTACTGCGATATATACAGTTACACAGTGTTAAGATGAAAATTTGTCAGCAGTTTCACAATTTAAAAAAAGCATATCTTCTGAGCCACATCTACTGTCTCAGGCTGTAAAAGTTTAAAACAGAACACATTTGTTACTAAAGTGCCCATCAGTAACAACTATACTGTGATATATACAGTTGCGCAGCGTTATAATTTGGTCCGAATGAATTTAGTCAGCGATCTCGCAGTGGAACACACACATCTTCTGCGCCACTTTAACTGTCCCAATCTCTGGCCCTTTCTTTTATTTCTCCTCTTTCTCTCTCCTGCTGCGTCTGACGCCTCAGCTCTCTCGTTTGGGGAGCGCCACTAATAAACCTTGGAGCCTGGACTCCTCGCTGTCTCGCTCTCGCTCTCTCTCCGCTCAAATCTCTCTGATTCCTTGCCCAGTTCTCTTCTGTTGTCCAAAATGACAAGCGACTTTTTCTTAGTCTCTCTCTCTCTCTCTCTCTCTCTCTCTCTGTCTGTCGTTTTCTCGCATTCTGCCCACTGTGACAAGACTGTGCCAGAGAAACACACACACACACTCGACAGCAGACACACAGCTGGACCCCAGCTGCCTACAAAGGCTTGGGTTTGGAAATCAATGAAGGCGAATGAAGAAAAAGGGAAAAGAGTTTAAATAAATTGGCACTTGAAAAAAGAAAACGCAAAGAGGCAATCGAGAGAGAGAGAGAGAAAACACGCATGCTAGCGAATGCAGAGAGACAATAGGCAAGGAAATGAGCTGTAACTGCAGCGCTACGTCAAAAGCGAAGGTCAAAGACCATCCGTAATCGCAGATAACAAAGATGCGACGTTTCAGATCGGATGACATCTTGCATTAAGATGTCTAAAATCTAACATCATCCAATCACTAACTTGGCTCGAGTCATGACAAACGAGAGTGATGCGGCCGCCACCCTGGAATCGGTGCGTTTTGTAACGCAGCACGTCACAGTATCCGTATTCCTCCATAGAAAAGACTTTCCCTCTCGCTACTGAGGATGATGTTGAAGCATTGAACAACATCTGCGCTTCTCATGCTCATTTTGCAAAGCGTTTTATGTAGCTGGTCAGATGAAAGCGCTCGGTCTTGAGTGACACCGGCAAAACACAAAACAAAAGGACGGAAAATGTTTTGCTTCATGTTTTAGAGCGGATGCAAACGCCCAGCTAACAAACATATGATCTAAGAATGTTTCGCTAATATTAAAATAACTTAAAAGGTAAAGCTTTTTTTTCTTTATCAAGTGAATGTTAAGGGAACATTCCATTGTAACATTTTACAAACATTATGAGAATGTTACTTTTAAAAGTTACTTTTGAATGATTTGAACATTCCGAAACAAATAGTAACATTTGAAAAACGTTAGGTGAACGTCCACCTAACATGAAGGATAACATAATTAAAAAACAGATCATTTGAACAAACGTCCTATTAATATTATTGCAAGAACATCTGTTCATAACTTTGAGTTCTGAGAACTATCCCACTGTCCACTCTACATTATACTAAACACACACACACATGCACATAGTGATCATTAATCTGAATCTGCACTGTTTAACACTTAATAGTTGAGAAATGTGCTGATGAACCATGAAACAAGCAATGAACGCGCCAGAGAATTCTCACTGTTTGTTGCGATTGTGTCTTTTCTCTCATCGCAATCATCTGTTCTGCATATGCACACACACACATTTTTGTTAAAGAACGGGAAGGGGAGAGATAAAGTAAGGCTGCGTTATCTACTTTTGCATGTCATTGCTCAGTGTCTTCCAACATTTTTTTGACAGTGCGACACTGTGTGTCATTCTAGAGTGATCCCAAAACCTCTAAGGACGCTTGCGTCACATTTCACATGTTGTCACTCATTCGAATTTAAACACCAAAGCAAGTGCCATTTATTATAAAGATGCACACACATGCTTTTCAAACAAAAACATTTGACTTTTTCTTTTGAACTGCTAATAAATGCAGTGCTGAAGACAAAACCAGCTAGTGTATTACTTTGCGGTTAGTTAGCAGATTATGTTGATAGTTAATGTAACTCTCCACACCTGTGGTTCTTCTGATGAACACCTGTGAGACTTTCAGGAGAACCGGTGCTGTCTGTGTAAAACTTACAACTAGTCTGACCAACTAGTAGTTAATCAAGGGGTAATTGGTATTACTCTCTGAGCATTCTAGTTTAAAATAACCAGTATTAAAAGACACATTTTAATGACTTCTAAGATTAGTCAAATCATTTTATGCAACCAGCCGCTGACTTCATACATCTACTAAAAACCTGCTGATTCAAACACACTGAAGAGAAAAGATCCTGCAGCATTTGTCTGATCAGATAACGCTTTGATAGTTTGATTTTAATAGGCATATTTAAATCATTTATTTACACTAGTTGTCTTGTAAACTGAACACAAAGGCGGCTAGTGTCTCAAAACTAACATTTAATGTTACTTTTTCACATCAGCGGTTAATAGAGGAATTAGGAAAGCAAGTTTATAATTGGCAGGGTCACGTCTCACAGTTGCTATATGAGCACCGTGTGTTTATATGTGATGTGAGACAGAGGGCTTCTGCCCGTTAGCTCTGGCCATCACACACGGGTGCGAGGTCGACAAAAATGACACTAATGCCACATCCAAATGAGGAAGTTCTCTAACCACACACACACACTCAAATACGTCCTGCATGCATGTCAAACAAAACGCCTTCAATCGTGAACAGCTGTTAAGAAACACAATCACTTAAATGGTTCAGCAAAGCACTTTCACACTTCTTCACCTTTTCTAAACCACTAACGTATCAGATCTCTGGAACGTGCAGTGAGCACCGTGAACGACTGTCTCGGCTTTGAGCTCGTCTTGGGTATCTATGCGCAATCTATAAAGAAACGTGAAATGTGAAACTAATTAGTCTTCTGAGTGTGACTTTTGTGGGATATACATTTAAAAACTACAAGTGAATATTTGAGGCCATGTGAAGATGTTCAGAGCTTGAGATGGAACTCTTGTAGGCCTAAACAGAGCGACTTTTCTTCAAGAAAACCAAAGGTATTCAGTTCATTTAGTCTTGTTTACTGAGAAGTTCAAAGAAATCTCATTACCAAAAAATAGATGGGCTGCAAGCTTTTCGAGTTGTAGAAAGTCTTTAAAGCTAAATGCAATTTAAAATATACATTGAATTTAAATAAGCATTTTAATAATTGATTGCACAACGATTCTGGAACTTTACAAAAATAGTGAATCTCTACTCTAAATGGACAGTGAGAGTAGTTTTGATTTGTGATAAACAATTATATAATTGCATTTATAATAATGCACGTTGTTCAGGTTAACAATAATAATACTTGGAATAATTTAAAAAGTCAGTCACGTTAATTTTAAAGTCAGCTTAATATATAAACAAAATCACTGTTCTGCCTATTTCAACGATTTAAAGAGAAGGTTTAATTGACAAAAACAATTTTCTCTCCATCAATAGGCCTAATAAGACAGGACATTGTGAGGAAGTGCAAGAAATACAGTGCAGCTGTATGTTGAACTCAATGAAAATGTGATGCTGAGGACTGCAGAAATGATGCAAAGCGGACCGCAAGTTCTGCAAACTTTAAAGCTGACAAGCAAAGTACTAAGAGAAATAAATGCACTAATGTATTAAAGTAATGCAAACATGGAATATTAGTAGCTTAGGAAGTGCCGATGTCTAGCTACGGTTGCAAACGCGTTAATCTAGTTTTCCTGGCGGAATGAATGAGTGCAGAAATAAACCCGCACAACTTAAGAGACTTCTCAAGGCAGCTGTTGAATTCACCACTAACCTTGGTTTCTCCGCGGGTTCGCCTGTTTCCTCCGCTTTCCTCGGCTCCTCTCTGCCATGTCGTGGCCGTATTTGTCCGGTGAAGGCGCGGACGGATCGTGGGGATAAATGACCGAAGTGTCGCTCCGCATCGCTCGCGCCCTACAGCGCGTGACTGCAGTAGCGCTCAAACCCGCGTCGCGTTCAGCAGCGGCTCTGATGTCGTCATCGGAGGCAGGTCTGGTGTCAGCCCGTGTCACCCCAAACTGTGAAGTGTGTTCTGAGGAAATGAGAATTTGCGCACTTAAAAGTGTGTGATTTCCTAAGGTGGAGTTACTTTTTTTTATTAAGGAGAAAATTATGTTCTGATTTTTTTTTTTTTTTTTAGTCAGAAACACCACCGTTAGGTATAATGTAGCTTATAACTAGGCCATGTAGGCTTATGCTTGCGCGTAGCAATAATATTAGGTATGCGTTTTATTATTTTATTGTTCAAAATAAAAATATATGCATGTAGCTTGATAGCTGTTTGTTTTTGTAAAAGCGTCCATTTTTGCTTTGCAAAAGTGCTGAAAGTTTGCTTTTTTCATCGCAGTACATATAAAGTACGCGTTAGTGCATATTTACCTTTTAAAAAACATCGGTTAAACGTTGCCAACGCTTTTACTGCGCAGGTACGCGTTTTATTGGGAGCGAATCGCACCTGTTCCCGCGCCCCCCATCAGCGCCTTCTCCTGTTGATCGCTGTAGGAAGTATTGTATTGTCACCTCTTTTGTGCGAGTAATTGAACGGTAATCTGTTTAGCAACTGAAAAAGAAAACATCAGAAAAACTCAAACACACCGTTCCAGGACCCCTACCTTGGCATTCACACGCATCAACCCCCACCTGAAGGCGCAGCGGTGCCGGAGCGCACTCTGTCATGATAATGCCCGCGCAATAGGGTGGACCTTGATCCCTAAGCGCTCCGAAATAAATGACTTCTTCCACTTTAAATGATGTTAATGGTTAAGTAATTCTGCTTTCTATTTAATGACAATCTTGTTAATTATTATTATTATTAATACGAATGTCATTCTGTTGCCTTACAACAGCAACACACGTTGATCTGAAACAACACGCCATCTGTGATATATTATAATATGTTCTGCTCTTTGAAAACTATCGATTTTATTCACGTTTTCTTGATTATGGCTTGTTTCGCGCCAGAAAAAAAAGCGCGGCAACGGATTCTGAGGGGAAAATAACTTTATCTTAATTGTTGTTTTTACAACAGCGGGCGGACTTCTCCTTTTTGTCTGGAAAAAACATCTTACAGACATTACAAGAAAAGCCACAACACTAAATATTACCACAGGATGACCGAGATTTGAAAGAAAAATGGTTTGTATAGTTTACTTGGATATTTTGCTTAGCATAAACGTCGTAAATTACGACTCACCCGTGATTTGCAGGCTACTTTCTTTTATGTCAGGTTTTTGCAGTTTGTCGTGTGTACAATCTAGCAAAAATACTGTTGGTACAGTGATGATATCAAAAGGTATTGCTGTAGTACTTTAATTTCCATTGAGAAAAAGAATAGTTAGCTAACACATTCTTGTACTATGGGTTTTACACGAACACTGAGGTACTTAAAACAAACATGTATTGGTACTTTTTAATAATAAATTATGTGCATTTACCACAATGCTAAGCTTGTGTTTATTATGTATAGCTACAACCTTACAAAAATTATGCGGTGGTACAGGTACAGTGATGATATGTGACCATGAACCACAAAACCAGTCATAAGGGTCAATATTTTAAACTGAGATTTATTCATCATCTGAAAGCATTGATGTATGGTTTGTTAGGATATGACGATATTTTTGCCCTAGATACATGCTATTTGAATATCTGAGGGTGCAAACAAATCAGAATATTGAGAAAATCACCATTAAAGTTGTCCAAATTAAGTTCTTAGCCATGCATATCACTAATCGAAAATTAGGTTTTGATATTTATGGTAGAAAATTTACAAAATATCTTCACAGAACGTGATCTTTACTTAATACCCTAATGATTTTTGGCATAAAAGAAAAATGGATCATTTTGACCCATACAATGTAATTTTGGCTATTGCTACAAATATACCCGTGCTACTTACGAATGGTTTTGTGGTCCAGGGTCACATATCAGAAGGTACTACTATAGTACTTTAATTTCCATTGAGGGACAGAATGATTACCATATTTGTGTGCCAAGGTATTTACATAGTTCTCCCAGGTGTATGAACCATGGTCATTTTTAGTAGTGAATCCTATGCATTTTAAAGGCAATATGCTAAGCTTGTGTTTGTTGTTTCTAATGGACATTTGTCTTTTTAGGGACATAAAATAGAGGGTTTCAGGTGGAGAAAGCCAAAGAAAAGGAGAAGGGATGAGAGGTCACAGTCCTTTTGTCCAGGAGAGGAAAGGAGATGGAATGGGTCATAAACCTACACCCTGCTGTGGATCTTGGATGAGAGGAGTAAAGGAGGACACAAAGAAAAGCCTCATTCAGCACTTCACCTCTGCCCCTGCAGATGATGGTAAGAAAGTGTTTTTTACATGAACGTTATAAACCGTTGTCAGACAAAGAGTGCAGTTTGCTGTGTGCAGTGAGCCTAAAAACAGCCAGTAAGTGCAAGAATCTGGGCACCAAATGGTCCCAAACACCTCCGTACTCGCCGAGGGACGCCCTAGGGTGGGGTGTCCCGTGGGGTTTCCAGCGTGCACGAGTTTGGCAGGGGTTCAGAGAGGGAGCAAAGGGAGGAGTCTCCCTTAACAGCATATTAAACAGGAGTTAATTATATGCCAACCTTTGTGACAAAGAGAATAAAAAGCCTCGACTTGAATGGCGAACCAAGAAAAGAAAAGTCATTATGCTGGTTTCACTTCTTTGCATGTGAAAACCTCAGCGCTTATTTTGCCATTTCCATTTGTATCAGCAACCTCAGCTCAGTAGATTGTGGCTTAAGTCAGGCTGTAGATCAGAGCTCTGTTAAACCTCTGCACTCTCTCTTTAGAAATCAACTGAATGCTGCGTTCCGCAGATGTTAATTATAGAACGACTAGTACGTTTCCTATGCATCTGTGAAATGAGAATTGAGTGCATGCATGTGTAACAGTAAGTGTTTGCACTGATTAGAGTTTCAGCATTTATAGGCATTGCAAAACAAACATCATTTATTTTTGTTTAATGCATTTGAATTTTAAATAACAGCAAACCGGATTTTTTTTTTTGCAAAAAATGCAAACACGACAGCACTCCTCAACACGCCACATGATTTGAGAGATCATTCATGTTCGTAGCACAAACAGTGCGGGACAGCTTCAATACTTGAGGTAACCCTAAGTATGAGCAAAAGTAAAGGGATCCTTGCCTGAGCAAAAACCACTAATGATGAAGGAGGGATAGCGCAAGATGAGAGATGGCTAACGGTGCCCAAGTCACGAAAAGGAGGCTGGCAGCAAGGTACAGAGTGAAAGGAAGAAGCGGAGACGATCAGTCAGTTATGTAGCAAATAACAGATGGGAGACAGGGAGAATTGAGTCAGCGGAGTTGGCGATGGCGATGTCGAGGGCAGGTCTTCATTGGATACATGCCGCACGCAGCATTAGATCCGTGGGGCCGAATCAGGGTACCAGGGACCGGGAGCCACAGCATTATAGACTCGAACGCACACACTGGCATGTAGTCCAGGAAAATCTTTCGTTTGATCTTATAATCAGGGACAGGGAAAGGGCAAGTATGGAGAGGATTAGCTTTGTCACAGAGATTTCAGTATTAGTGAGCAAAAATGTTCTCTTTGTAACTAAAGAAGGAGGGATCTAATATGCCAGTGTAACATAAACCCTGTGTGTGGCTTTCAAGACCTCACAAAGATCGTGAGCTGTAGATTTGACGCCATCTAGAGGACATTTGACATGCTTTTACCTGAAAAAATAAGGGCGGACTGGTTAAAGCAATCAAAATGCACACAAATGCATCATGTTTTTGTCGGATATCTTGCTTTTTCCAGTGTATATCCTACAATGAAAATTAAAATAATTTTTTTTTTAAATATTACTTAAAACTATCTCAGTGATAATAAATTAACTTTGACATGGATATACACAAAGAAACAATTCAACACATCATTTTCTTCCATCACAGGCTCTGTTTATTTATAAACTGGTATAATATAGTACCTTTGTACAAAAATGTAGAAAACGGTACGCAAAAATATCACTTAGTTTCCTTGTAAATAGATGAGATAAATGCTAATATCATAAATCTGTTGCTACTTTATGAACTTTTGCCAGCAAAAAGGTTTGAGTGAACTGTGACAGATATAAAAACACACAGAAATGCAAAAACCACAAAATGTTTCTTTTTTTTTCTTTAAAAAAGAGGAAATGATAAAAAGAACATTGTTACATTCTTTATCACAGCAATATGGAAGCACATGACGTTGTGTCTTGCAAATATCAAGTGTGGACTCGTCTCAGTGCCGGTCGTCTTTGGTATGCCACAGAAAGTGGAAACACTGGGATTTTTGAAGGGTTGCAGCCCTTGATAACACTTAAATGATAAAATGATACTTAAAACGAGTTAGGCACAATGTAGACAAAGTGTTGAAATAACAGAGGACTTTAAAATACCTGCACTGTATGTACCTTTCATACCATATGGAACCTTTAATAAAAATTCATCACTTCTCCTCAGCTCAGTGCTGTTGTCAGTGCAATGCATATGCATGCTAGCTTGGGTTACGTAGCGCAGCGTAGACTAAAAGAAACCTTACAAAAAACACTCAGTGCCGTTACCCTTTAATGTATCTGTCTGAAAGCAGACTAGTCAAATAATCAGAAAACAAACACTAAAACTCTGAATGAAAATTATAACTCAAAGGCTCCTGTCTAGACCTAGAGATAACTGACAAAGCTTCAAAATACTGTTCTGTAATCTGCCATTATGACAGTTAGCGATGTGTTTTAGTGAGAACACCCTTTCTCTTAAGCCCAAAGTATATTCATGTACTCTTAATGCTCAGCTTGTGCAAACACTTAGAATTTTTTTGCACTACTTAGTTGGTCCACAAGGTGGCGACATTAGTTGTTCCGCGGTGGAAAAAACAAAGGAGGTGAAACAATCTACTGGAGGCGCAACGAGAAAGTACAAAGATTGCTTATAACTTCTGTAGAGGAATAGCGCAGACATCGGCAAAGATTAAACTTTCTAGCGCACTAAGTGGAGTATACTTTGAAAGGCTATGCGTTCGGCTTGTACACCAAGTGTTTGTGAACTGAAGTATACTTTGGGCTTTATACTAAATTTATCCATCTGTCGAGTTTTCTCCAACATGTACCTGTGAGGAATCAAAGAGGCCACAATGGTCAAAGGCACTGGAGTCCTGTCTTTACCAATACTTCTAGAGAACGTGCCAACCAGCTTCTTCCTTTGCACATTCGCTCACTTAGTATTTCAGTCTTCTTATGTAGAGTTCATGTGGCTTTTGTGCCACGTATCAAAAAGTAGATTTTCTTTATACTATCTTGCTAGCATTTACAGTCCAAAGCTCATATTTACATTTTAAACAAAGATTTCCATCGTAAACAGTCTCACAGTAGTGACTGGAATGCCCCTTCGGTAATAGTCATCAATAGGCCTCTGTGGTAATGTTCAGCAACATATTTTACACAATTACAAAACTATTAGGCAAAATCTGTGAGATCCCCTATAGGACACCTGGAGAGCCATCGGTAACTGGCGTACGAGCAAGAAAAGGGGCGTCCAGAGAAAACTTTAGTGTCGTAAGGGCAATAGAGTCTGCATGCTCACTTTGACCCAAATGTATAAACACTTTAAGACAATGTGTTCAAATACTTGTTCTCCCCAGCAAGAGATGTCAACATTGAGGTCATGTCCCCGATTGCCATATTAGAAAGGCCACTTGGAAGGGTGATGGAGGTTTGGGGTGTGGTGAGACGGGAGGAGGTCTGGGACGAGCACTGGTGGTGTCCAAGTGGAGGGTTTATTGGACTGTAAGATGAAGGTTCTGGGTCATCAATGATGGAAGCAAAGTCAATCTGAGCATTCTCCAGGTCTAGGTTTTCTAAGGCGTTGGACATGGGTGCAGGGTCCGAGTAGGCCATCGAGGTGGGCTTGGTACTAGGGTCTATCCCTGTCAGGTGCTGCTGGGCCAGGCACGGACCATCCTGAGTCTTCTCTATGTCGTGGTGCATGTGTATCTGGCCTGAGTAGTACATGGGGTTATTGTTATTGGTGAAGTTTTCCGAATGCTGCTGTTGTTGCTGAACCGGCGGGAGCCGCACTCCTCTTCTGGGACTGGCGGTGGAGTGCACCGGGCTGAGGTGAGTCGGGCTGCCCAGGTAAGTTCCACCTGCCTGCTGGGAGAGGCTGTTCTGGCGACTCAGAGGCTTTCGTCCCTGAGGTGGTCGTGGCACCATGTCCGGCCCGTAGCAGGATCCCTGTACCCCAGCTGTATGCTCCTTGATGGAACCGGGAACTCGATTTTGCGGTGGGCTCATCAAGTTCTGATTCGGGTAGCCTTGGTAGGAGTTTCCAGGATAAAGGTTCTGGTTTGCTTGTTGATGCTGCGGGCTGTGCTGCATCATCGCCGCTTGTCCTCCCATGTCCATGCCATCGGGCTTACCAGAGAGACCATCGACTACCCTTTGCTCCTGCTGCTGTTCCCAAAGGAGTGCTTGCTGGGACTGCACATAGTTCCTCACCATCATTTCTTTCATCTGATGCATTGGCGTCTGCGACCTACGGCTCTCCGCCAGTGCAAGATTTATCCCTCCACCACTCGGGAATGATCCCGCTTGACTCTGCTGCAGAAGACCGGCTTGCGTTCCCATCTGTCCGTGATGGAAGTCACAATTCATATTGGAGGACCTGCCCATGAGGCCCTGGCCTGACTGCGATGGATACGCCTGCATATTCGCATTATGCCGATGCTGGTGTAGAGGTTTGGTGTTCTGGCAAGAGCTGGATCCTCCCATGGATGGATGGAACTGCTCTGGTTTTACAGTAACTCTTTGATGGCCGGTGTCAGATGTAGGGTCGTATACACCCTGTTGAGGGTAGTGCTGTCCTTGCATGCCTGCACCTTGGTACTGCATATCATTCTGAGGGCTGTGGAGTTGGTTGGTCTGTCCCCAAGGTCCTGATCCGTCACCTTGACTGGGATAGTGTGGACCGGAGGGGCTGAGCTGACAGTTGCTCATGCCGTACTCAGCTTGCTGTAGAAGATTGTTCGCAATGTCAGCCTGACCCATCATCCCGGAGGCGCAGATCTCCTCACGCTGGCCCTGGTACGGACCTTGCATTTGAGACTGGTAGACTTGATCCATGCAACCCAGACTTTCTTGTCCGGGAGATAGCTGACTGGCATTGTGAAGGTGGTGTTGAGTTTGCTGGTAGCCCATGTAGGCTCGATCTCCACCTTGGATCATGCCTTGCTCTCTGCCTTCGGCATTCCCGTGAGGTTCCATGGCCATGGCCTCCATCATGACATTTTCAGTGATGCTCGGTGGACGAGGTGAGTACATGTGCCTGCTGAGAGCGGCATCAGACCCGCACTGCTGCAGTGCATTGCGGCGACTCATGAGGGAAACGTTGCTTAAGCTATTAAAGCGTTGCACTTTGGGTAAACCCTGCGGGTCGGCTCCCGAGCGTACTGGGTCGCTGGCGCGCCTCGTATTGTTGCCAGGTGCCTGATGCGGATAGATCACTCCCGTGCCGTATTCGGCATTGGCGCTGTGCCTCCTCGTGCCGCCTTGCTGCAGAAATGGAGGAAGAGGTTGGCCGTGGCATTCCCTCAGGAATCTGCCAGGAGTGCTGGGTTGGTCCATGTTGGGAAGTGGGGTTGGCGGTGGACCGCCTGTAGCTGCTGCATATTTCGCCTTCAGACTATACTGCTGTGCAGGAGTCAGACTCGGCAAACCTGGCAGTCCCCCGGAGTTCTGGCACGATCCGGCCCTTTGGCTGTTCTGAGGAGACAGTGGGTCACCGGGCACATCGGTCCCCATCACGGACTGGCAGTGACCCACTTGGGACACGTCACTGGAGCGTCTGCTTGATAGGTAGGGCGAGACCATGGACGAACGGCGGCTCACTGTGTAGGCAGAGCTGAGGCTGCTGGTGCCGCTGCCCCGCCGGTCGTTCGGTGGGCAGGGCATTCCCATTCCGCTAACTCCGCCCAGATCTGGGGCAGAAAGCTCCATTACACGCCGGTTGGAGAGCAAGGGTGAAGGTGCACACATGCCCATCATCTCTCCTGTTGCTGAAAGGAGCAGAGAAAGAAGTAGAGTTAGCATGAGAATTATTCAATGGCTGATTTTCGGGAAATGCACGAGACAAGAAATGCTAAGATCATGGGTTTGATTACTATAAAATGTAAGGTATTAACTGTTAATCTCACCTAGCACAACATATATATATATATATTTTTTTT
>JAHKKF010516780.1:3459-27107 GCA_019740295.1 Labeo calbasu | reverse complement strand
TAATAAATGATAGTAACGCCGTATTTTATTGGCAGTAATGGTAACGGCGTTGTAACGTAGGAAACAGTAATTCGTTTGATTACTCGTTACTGAAAAAAATAACGCCGTTAGTAACGCCGTTTATTTATAACGCCGTTATTCCCATCACTGGCCATAAGCGATGGACGATGGCCCTACTTTCAAGGTTACCATTTGAGTTTTGTGTACCTTAATGAATTTAGTTTGCAAAAATAATAATTTTTTTATTAATATCAGTTTAGCTCATTTCAGTTTACCCATCGATTCATCTTACATTCTAGCATTAATCAGTGGCCGTTGACATTTTTCTATGAATACATGATAAAACTGTGTATCCTGGCTGTCCATATGTGACTGTGGATCACAAAACCAGTCATAAGGGTCCATTTTTCAAGATGTATACACAATACAAACTGAATAAATAAGCTTTCCATTGATGTATGGTTTGTTAGGTTAGGACAATATTTGGCCAAGATACAACTGTTTGAATATATGGAATCTGAGGGTGCAAAAAAATCTAAATATTGAGAAAATCGCCCTTAAAGTTGTCCAAATTAAGTTCTTAATAATGCATATTACTAATCTAATTATAAGTTTTGATATATTTACAGTAGGAATTTTACAAAATATCTTCATGAAACATGATCTTTACTTAATATCTTAATGATTTTTGCCATAAAAAAATAATAATTTTGACCAATACAATGTATTTTTGGCTACTGCTACAAATATACCCCAGCGACTTAAGACTGATTTTGTGGTCCAGGGTCACATATATGCACTTTGATAATCTCCTATCAATGCATCGTCTAAACCCAATCACCGGTCTTCTCATCCTTACATAATATTGTGCTCTAACCGGCACCCAGAGGGTTCACTCAACCAACTGCAAATAAGAACTTCATAGTCAAAAGCCCTCCAACCCACTTGCTATTCTAAAGCAATATATTCTTCACCAAAGAAAAGGGTGAATAATCAGAACACACCAGTTCTTTAAAGATGAAGTCATATCACTTGAACACACAGTGCATATTTCATACTATCCTGACCGGTTGAATTAGTATGTGTGATTTAAGAATATAGTTTGACATAATTTATTCTCTGCTCATGCATTATGATTCATATTTTTAACCTTTTGTATAAAAGCTAGCCAGTGTTAATCAAAAATAAAAGCATTAACCTACCTGAGCATTAAATCTCTCATTTCTTTTTTTTTCTGATCAAGTTTTCCTTTCCAAATTATTGTTTTCCACACAAACATTTCATCCTGCTGTCTGATGATAGTCATCTGTACATCCCCAACTACATTTTGCTTGATCTTGAAGAAGTTTGGCTGAATGTTACTTAAAAATATTATTCCCTCTTCGGGAAGTACACTGGCACCGGATACTTCAAGAACATGTGGTGTGTCCATTCGAATTTTCATGCTAGACCTGTGGTGGTCAATCTCAAGGACATGAGGATTATTTGCTGTTTCTACCTGCTTAATTTTTTCCTTTGAAAAAGTATCAAATAGTGGAAAAAAGTAGACATGGAGAATAAGAGGATCTTCATTTGTCATGAAGATGATAAGATCTAAATGTTGTTCAACAGAGTTGTCTTTTTCTTTAATCACCGTGGTAGGCCAAAAGGACGGCTTGACTATTTTGGCATGAAAACGAGTCAGCTCCACTGATTCCAACATTGCTACCTCATCTTTGATGCTGAGGACTTTTACAGTATCTTTGACAGAGGAGTATGACTCTGCCAAACAGGCATAATGAGGCAGATGGGCCTCCTCCAGTTTCCCTGACTTCACTGTCACATCAATCACAGGACCAATTCGCTCACACTGAAATCTCTCCAGCTCTACTCCGAGGAAACGTCCATCCACTGCACGGTACTGGAGAGTGACGTCAGCAGCACAGACCCATCGCATTCTGGTCCTGCTGCACTCGAATCGACCCGCCGGAGTGCTGATCCTGAACTCTGACCCTCCTTCATATGTACAGACTGACGGCTCCACCTGAACCCACTGATCTGAATCAACAATGTGAACACAAGACTGACACACTGGGAGTGGCTGAAGATTCAGTCCAGATGGTTTAGGCTCAGATGTGGTTGGCCTATAGAACAGAGATGATATGATAAATCAGATAATCAACATATAAAAGGAAAGCACACAAAGTGATAAGATGATCTCACTTTTCCAGCTTTTTCAAGACTTTTGGTTTGAAGTAAATCTCCACTTTTTCATTACAGCTGTGACTCCAGTCCTGCTCTTTGCACTGGTCTGTGGGTTTACTGCACTTCCTCCTTGATAAACATGTAAGAAACCAAAATAATTAAATATTATTTAATTATTTAATTATACCAAATATGCTAAAGATACCACCACTCCACTTGAAGCTTTTATATGTTTTGTCCATACAGTCACCCAGCAAAAATATAAACAAACAAACATCTATAAACTGAAACAGAAAAGTTAGTTTGTTTTAACCGTGGGTGCACAGGGGCTCAACCACCCATGGAAAAACACAAGATAGTCTGTTCATTTTAACCAATAAGAAATAGACTGCAGCTTGTACGACTTTATTCTCGTTTTCATAGTTCAGTTGAGGCAGTTTTTGGCATTATTTTAATGGCAAATGTCAACGAGAGTGCATTATTGTAATACGAGAGGGTGTCAGCACGAATCTCTTGGCCTGTAGCGGGCTTGCTCTCCCAAATTGAGATCATGGCTCTGTGCTCCCTCAGATATTAAGTGTGTGCCCTCAATCTTTGTCCTGTGTACACGCGAATAAGTGCTTACTGTAAACAGGTATTTATTAAATCTAATTTAATTTTATTTAGTTAAGCACAGCCCTCATAGAAAGAATGTGTGTTGGTTACTAAATAATGTAGGTCTATTTGCAATACGTGCATGTGACCACCCCACATATAGTTTGGGTCACAAATTAAATTATTTGTATTGATTCTATTTCTTTCAGTTAATTTCTATTTATATGTGTATATAAGGTTTATTTAAATTACTTAAATGTATTATAATGAGCTTACACTGAACAGTTTAGCTGCATTTTCTGAATTCGGAGTGGCAGTTGAGAGAGAGTTGAGTTACCATGACGACTGCAGCGCATCCTCAGACAACAAAGAGGAACGTGAAAGCAACAACTAACTCTTGTCTCTCTCATTGTTTACTAAGGTTAGTTAAACTAATTAAATGTCATATCAAACTGTAATTTACACATTTTAATGAACAAATAATTTGTTTGAACTGATTATTTATTAATTTTAAGATGCCTATTTCATATAAAAGACTATTCATGTATCCACCTGAGTATTTTATGAGTATTATTTGCTTGAACTACTTACCTGAGTTGTCTAACTTACCTGAGACACTAGCTCAGACAGTTTTGTACAAGCATTTCTGTACATATGGTTAAGATTTCATATCGTTATTTCTTTGATTTGATGTGATTTGATTTAAGTCTCTATACAGTGTGTATTATTATATACAGCGTGTAACATGTTTATGAACCATTTTACGATTCAAAGTGTTTTACTGACTCTGAAATACATAATGTATATGTGTATTAAAAGACAACAAAGAGGACCGTAACAGCAACAACTAACTCTTGTCTCTCTCATTTTCTACTAAGTTGATTACTGCTTACAGTCTTCCCGACTGCCTGGGACCTGTAACATGCATTTCACTTCGCAAGATAAATTTTGTGTAGTGAATTTAATAAATGCATCATCCAACGGAGTATACTAGAAAAAAACTAAAACGATGATATCGTATTTGAATGAGAATTAAATATTTGAAAATATTAAATTAAAATGTTATCCCAGTTACTGTTTAGTGGAAACAGCGGTGAAAATGTGTTAATATAAAAAAATAAAAACTGCAGATTGGGGGGGCAGGGTTGAGCACATACCGGCAGAAACATAAATAGGCACCCACGATATCCATATTGGTGACAGTATTTCAAAATCACCTTTCTAAAGTGTGACTTTAACAGCTCTACATTCATACTAATAAATATGTGGTATGTGGAACCTTAAGTTTAATGTAAAACATGAGGGTATTAAAAATAAATAAATAAAATAAAATAAAAACAATTACTCACTTATTAGCTAAATTATTCATACCTTTCCAAATTCAGAAAAAGGCTTCGGGCACATACCTATTACAGTACGCTCCATTATTTATAAATCACATTGCAGAAGTAACTCATATGGTTTTTAATTTAGTTAAAATAAAAAAGCATCCTCAAACCATATATCTTTAAATAAGTAGGCCTATGTCCAATGGACAGTTATTAAGTGCATACATACCCTTTGATGATCACAGTGCAGTGTGGATCTGTCAGTGATTTCTTCAGTAACATGAGCCCCTTCTCCAAAAGCAATCCTGTGACACTGACACTACAATATTGAAGTTACACAAATTGTAATAAAGTGTGTTAAATGCATACAGTACATGCTGTCATTTAGTTAGTGACATTTCAATTAGCTTGTAGCATAGAGAGTGTGAGTTTAAAGTATTATTTAATAAACAAATCTATAATGTTGAATAATTAATATACTGTTCTGTCAGTCATCATTTACTAATGCAAATCATCTTACTTGAGCTGCTGTAGACTGCTGCAGATCTGGACAAGGGAAATGATCCCAGAAGCCCAGCTCTCATTCAGACTGACCAGCTTCAGATCCAGCTTTTTCATAGAGTGAAATGAAGACAGCAGCAAACTGACCAACTCATCCATAGCTAAAGAGCTGCAGAAATGTATTTGACCACAATGTGTTTGAATAATATTAAAGCTAATGATGAGATAACTGAGTAATGTCAAAATAGATATTTTTCTTACTTATCTGTTACTTTTCCTGCCTTGCTGAATCTCTGTAAGAAGAGTGTCCAATCAATGCTGGATATCTCTGATTGTGGACATGTAAGACTGATGTTCTGGACTGCTGGAAATGACTCATTCATCTCTGAGGAGCTCAAAGACAACCTGAAACAGACAGAGAAACATTCAATAACCACACCACAAACCCATTATTAATGTTATGTTCTGAAACCTATTAATTTTTTACAAGACTAAGTCATAAGTTATTCTTGATAAGAAAGATTACAAATGTATGTCCAAACATTCCTTACAAAACATCTCCATGAATGACTGATAGGTCAAATGACCATCTGGGATTCTTAGCACTGTTCTCATCCTCATGAATTCTACCAAGTCAAAAGAACAGATAATTTATTATGTTCAAATATTATCAAATTTTATGTTCAAATATATTACATATTGCTGTACTGGAAGTGTGATGTTGTCCTTTAAAATTACTTCAGTTCTCTCAAGATTTGTGATTCACCAAGAATCTGGGTCAAATCTTCAACTTCTGACAGGCGCTCCACTGATAACCTAAACATGATATATGAATGATATATGAATCAATGACAAATATGAGTGTCCAAGAAAAAAAGTGACAGATATTTGTAAATATCTAGATTAAAATGCATTTGCACAAAATGTCACTTTTTATATTATATTCAAGTAAATTTTAATCATTAATGTAATTGAAAAATGTTATCTTTACACACAAAAAAAATGTTATTTACAAATATCACAAGTGTATAATTCATAAATAGAAAGTTTTTTAACCAATTACAATGCAAACAAACCTTATCATTTTATTAGGGGTAAAATGTCTGTCTAATATTATAGATGTCACATTCTATGTGTGTTCTGTTACTGTCGTGTCTACACACTGCCTTGTTGCCTTCTTGTCTGTGGATTACCTATCTGACTTTGTTTTATCTGATAAACCTTTTGTAATTTGAACAATTTTTGGGACTCTTTTTTTTATCATCATTTGGACAAAATGTTACAGTAGGAAATGTAATGACATTTACATAGATGTGAGGGTGTGTAGTCATTCTCTATGTGTCGTGCCTCTAATGTGATATCGTTTTTCTAATTTTTATTATTATTATTATTATTATTGTGTATATGTTCAATTCAATTAAATTCAAATTTATTTGTATAGCGCTTTTCACTATACATATCGTTGCAAAGCAACTTTACACCAAATTGACATTTTTACAATATATGTAGTAGTAAAGCTAGTGTCATGCCACTAACCCATATACCACAGAAACACTTGCAAGTACAAGTAATTTAAGCAAAACTAAATGGAAGAAATAATATATAATAAACTAATAATTAGTAATTGTATTTTCAAAAGCGTGTCAATCAAGAATTAAGTTTTAATCTAAAAGTGTTTCTTCATGCAAACACACTGACCTCAGAGTCTCACATATACAGAGCGCTGGCTGAAGAATCTTGAGTTTCTCAGCTGTTAAATCACAGTCCATGAGGTTCAGGTTTCTGATGTGTGGACAGCACTGAAGACAGTACAGCAGCACCCAACAGTCTGTGCTCCTCAGGAAAATGTTAGACAGATCTATGGATACCCAACCTCCTAAAGCTCTCCTCACAAACTCCTCATCCTGGAGCTCATACAGACAGTGAAGAGCAAACAGTTCACATCCATGCTGTTTTCTCATTGTAAGAACACTTCCCTGCAAGTTTGTCTTCAGTTTTTTGATTTGAGGAACAGTCCACTTGATCTTTTCAAAGAGTGAGCTGCTCACCTTCTTATTTAAAAGACCACAGAGAAACATCACGACTGAAGGGATGGGATTTGATCTTCTTTCTGGAGATGGCCTATTAATTATACCTTTCCATTTTAGTGAGTTCAACAGCTCTCTGACTTTCCCAAAGGACTGTTCTTTATCCAGTAAAACATAATAAAGGCCTGTGAAGAACTCCTGAAAGCTGAGATGCATAAACTTGAACACTGGCACCTGTCTGTTATATCTTTTCAAACTATCTTCATATAAGAACACATTAGTAGCAGGATCTAAGCCAGTCACAGTCAAACTCTTCTCTACAAAAAGACCTTCTCGCTTCTTCATCCCTTCCTCTGCCCGCTGACCCAGACTCCTCAGCATGGTGAGGACAGACTGACTCTGGTCATGATGCTCCAGTAGAGTGGACACAAAGTGCACATATATGGAGGTGGTTGTCTTTAGTTCTCTCATCACATGATCATCATCTGTAAAGTGTTTCTTCAGACAAAAACAGACCATCCAACACAGTAAAGGCACAGAGCAGGCAGACAGGAGGCTTTCATTTGTCTTCACACTCTCATATGTTTTCCTGAAGAGCTTCTCATCCTGAAAGAACTTCTGGAAGTACTCCTGCACCCCTCTCTCAGAGAAGCCCATAATCTCAGTGAAACGCTGAGGACCCTTGAGGAGATTCATCAGGGCATCAGTAGCTATAGATCTTGTGGTGACAAGCATGAATGACTCAGGCAGCAAGATTCCCTTTAACACACTCCTAAGAATGTCCATAGGTCGGGCTCTATAGGATGGATTAGTGAGTAGCAACATCAAATGATTGGGGGGATGAAATACATACTCATCAATTCCATCAATGAGGATGAGGACTTTCTCTGGTGTTAAATGTAGTATCTGTAAGATCTGATCTGATGTTAAACTGCAACTCCAGCTTAAGAGCTCAAACAAGTTCATCCCCTCAAAAACACACTTGAGCTCTTCACACTTCAACAGAAAAACTACATCAAAGTTTTCAGAGTAAAATTCTCCAGAGGCCCAATCCAACATGATCTTCTGTAATATGAAGGATTTCCCTCTTCCCGAATCACCACTGAGAATCACAGTTTTTGGTTTGTTTCCATCACAGTCAGGACTGAACAGCTGGTCTATTTTGATGCTGTGATTCTTGTCATTTGATAACAGCTGAGATGATAGTTTTGATTCAGAAGTATCCAGAGACCTCACATATTCACGATAGTATTTCTCAGTTTGCTCTTTGCTCCTCTGAATGATCACTGGTTCAGTATAATGGGCGGCCAGTTCCACACATGGAAGATTGCATTCTGTCACAGCCTTACATTTATCAATGACTGATGCTTTATACTGAAGAATCATGCCACTCCAATCTACAAAAAAAAACAAAAACACAATAGTTATTACTTTAGTGGATAAAATGCCCACAGAACAGTAATAAACAGTTAAATGGCTAAAAACAAGTATTAAAGTGTGGTCACATTAGCACAATTTCAGCAAAATTCAAAACACGAGCACCCTGAAAGCTAAAATGACAAATGGGACACCCTACGGTCTCACGGACTTAATGGACACACGCACACAGCAGCCACTGTAAGTCCTCAAGGCCAAAAGTGCACATGAAGTGTGCTATTTGGGACAGGGCCTAAATCCAGACCATCGCTTCAGAACAGTATTCAAGGTTAGGTGTATCCCGTCATACATCATTTTCAGGAAATAAATCATGAGACTTGTATGCAAGATGGAAACGTTTCCAATGTGTGCATCAAATAACTAAATTAAAGCAAACTACCGTTATCACGCAAAAACAGTTCCTGGACAGCAACCAGTCTGACTTTAGAAGCAGACATTCAATCGAGACTGCCTTGCGTTTTTGATGCCCTCCAAATCTTCAATACTTACCTTGTTGGATCTGTCCGCTGCTTTTGACCCAGTTAACCGCCAGATTCTCCTGTCAACTCTATTGGCAAAGGGCATCTCAAAAACCACACTCCAGTGGTTTGAGTCTTACCTCTCAGATAGGTTCTTCAAGGTATTTTGGAAGGGTTAGGTGTCCATGTCACAACATTTAGCTACTAGGGTGCCTCAGGGCTCAGTTTTTTGACCAATTCTCTTCTCTGTCTACTAGGTTCTGGTCATTCAGAAACATGGCTTTTCATATCATTGCTATACTGATGAGACTCAACTCTACCTCTCAATTTCATCCTGATGATCTGACGATAACTGCTGACATCTCAGCATGTCTTACAGACTTTTCTTGCCGAATGAAGGACCATCACCTTCAGCTCAACCTTGCCAAGACAGAACTGCTTGTGGTTTCAACAAACCAATCACTTCATTACAATTTTCCTAGGTGCATCAACCATAACTCTTTTAAAGACAGCCAGAAACCTTAGAGTTGTGAGTGATTTATCAGACCACATTGCTAAAACCACCCAGTCCTGAAGATTGGCTTTATATAACATTAGGAAGATCAAGCCCTTTCTTTTTCAAACGTGCTACACACTTACTTGTTCAAGCGCTTGTTTTGTCCAGACTGGACAACTGCAATGCTCTCTTGGCAGGTCTTCCAGCCAGTTCTATAAAACTTCTACAACTAATCCTAAATATTAATATTAGTCTTTAACAAGGCGAAAAGAACACATCACACCTCAGTTCATCAATTTGCACTGGCTACCAATAGCTGCTAGCATAAAATTCAAGGCATTTATGTTTGCCTACAACCTTAGTCCTTAGTCTTCATCAAGAAATGGCTAAAAAAACATCTTTTCCATTTTTATTTGACCCTCCAATTTTAGCACTCTCTATTCTAATTCTATTCTAACTGCTTGTTTTATTTTTATTTATTATAAAAATACGTGTACTGCATTAGGCTAACTAAGACTTGTCACAACAATTACATATTATTGTTCTTCTTTTTTGTTGGTTTTGATTGTTGCTATTGTCCTCATTTGGATTGTCGCTTTGGATAATAGCATCTGCTAATTATGCTAATGACCTATATTGCAGCCAGCCACCAGTCTGTGATCAAAATGTTTTGGCTTCACTTTTCAGGATGTGTGAGGCACACTTGATTTTAACACAGTATTGCACAATGCAAAACTCCTTTCTGAATGTAAATAAACAATAAGGAATTTACCTCTTCCACGTATCTTCTTTTTCTGCTGTCTATCTATTTCCTCTTTCAGCTGAGAGACAGATTTTTGTGTATCATCAAAGGAGTGAGGTAAACTGACAGTGACACTTGGTGAGTCTGGTCCAAAAGGGAAAACGAGAGACTGGAAACAAAAAAAATACATTCACAGAGACATTCTGCTTAGAATACAATTACTGCTTAAAAAGAAAGAGAGAGAGAGAGAGAGAGAGAGAGAGAGAAAGAGAAAGAGAGAGAGAGAGAGAGATACTTTAATAAATTATAAAGTTAGAGATACTTTGTCTGCACAACATCTTATACACCTTTATTTATTTCAAAAGAATTTTTAAATATCATATTACTCAGCAGTTAACAACTAGAATTAGTCCTTTCACTCAGAACTTTCCGATACTTTATGACAGCCTGTTACCAGTGAGGATTGAAGTAACTTCTTCCTTTGAAAATCTTTTCAAAACTCACCAGGTCAGACACAGAACTTGAAGCTCCTTTCAACTTCAGAAATGGAATTTCATCATGGGATTGTCTCTGTGTGGAACAGTGGAACAATGTGCTTTAAAACAGTCAATACTACTAGACAATTACAAATATATATTTTTAATTCCAGCTCAAATGTGCTCAAATTTATGATCAGTGAGTGAAAAAAAGTAATTCATACTGGCCACATAACTAAATATGGCTGCTTTTTCCTGTTCTGCACTCTGTAATTTAAGGAAGTAACAATTACATTAAATAAATCTGACCCAATAGAAGGAAACAATAACATCAGACCTAACATATACTTCTGAACCAGAGGTCTGATGTTTATGCATGTTGGTTTGTTTCAGTGAAACTACTGTATTTGGTTTTGTTTAATTTTTGGTGGTTGCTGTGCATAATGTATGCCGTGATAGGTGTTGTATTCCTATAGGTAGCAGTGAATGCTGCATGACAGTGCAGTGCACTTTCAAAATCACTGTTCCCTTGTGGAACGACCTGCCCAACCTAATCTGGGCAGCTGAGTCCTTAGTCTTCTTCAAGAAATGGCTAAAAACACATCCTTTCCATCTTTATATGACCCTCCAATTTTAGCATTCTCTATTCTAATTTTATTCTAACTGCTTGTTTTCTTTTTATTTATTATAAAAACGTGTTACGTGTACTGCATTAGGCTAACTAAGACTTGTCACAACACTTGCATATTATTGCTCTTTTTTGTTGGTTTTAATTGCTGCTATTGTCCTTTATAGGTAGATGTGATCAGCTGAGAGTCTTGACTCACGTGATGTGTCATGAATTATGAAACTTAATCTGCTAGTAATCACATCATTATCTATATGGCACAGCTGATTGGTTTCTTTCACATCGGCAGCCAATAAGCTTGCTACTAAACAGTGGCCAGTGTTAGCTGTAGCAGTTTGTGGCACACTTTCAGTAACCCTCCACCTTCCCCAGCTCCACCTGTATAGATCTGCTACGGGGTAATTTCAAGTATGCTGAAATATGTGCAGCAGGAGTATTTTCTACATGCTCACAGCAGCATGTCTGTGGATGTAATGGCAGTAGCAAGACTTGGTACTTCCAGCAGTAGAGCAGATCTATTACACCAAAACACATTAACATTTAACATATATGTAATCTTTCTTAGAGTTGTCATGACAGAACTATGGTAACATGTTATTACTAATTCAGCCATAGGTAACTTGGTTAACTTTCTAAAAATGTTGCATTAGACAATAATTTTAATATGAAACAAAAGATAAAAAAAGGAGAAACTGACAGGAGTTGTCTGCAACTGCTCTTTCAGCTCTTTTCAGAAATCACCAGGTCAAACTTAGAACTTGCTCCTTTCATCTTATGAATTGAAATTTCATCACAGAATTGTCTCTGTGTGGAAAAAAAAAAGATAAAAAAAAGGAGAAACAGCATGTTTAAGTTTTAGAAAATCCACTTTCAGTTCATACCTGTTTCGCAGTCCTCTCTGCTGCAGCTGATACAGTCTCATGGTTTTTGTGCTTGTCCATCTTACACACATAACATATACACTGCTGATCAGTACGACAAAAATATTCCAGCGGTTTATCATGTTTAGGGCAGATACTCTCCTGTACCTGTCCAGAGGCATCTATCATTTTGTGACTCTTATCTCTAAAAAAACTATCATGTTCTTTGAGGTGATTTTGGCAGTAAGAGTTCAGACACACCAGACAGGACTTGACGGCTTTGTTTTTGTCCCCAGTGCAGACATCACACTCCACATCTTCATCTGTAGACTCTTTTCTGATCATCCTAATCCCAGAAGCCTAACTGTGTCCATAGGAAATTACCACTAGTTCATTCAGTAGACATAGAGACAGACTGGACAGATGACCTGACCCTCAGCCTATTAAATACTGGCTTGTCCAACACAAATGCAACAACAACAGCCAAAATTCAAGAAATCACCAGATTCAACAGTCAACCATTTCAGCTAATATCACATTCTTAAATAAAGTGAAGGTCTTCCTCCATCCAAAAAGTGCCTCCAGGAAGTGGTTATTGGATATTTCCACTCATGGAATCAGACTGAGATTCACAAGAGACACCTACCTCTGCCATTTCACATTCTACACAAAAACAAAAAGATATACAACAGCTCACGCAGGTTTCCGTTTTCCTTTCTTTACCAAGATAAATAAATAGATCCCGGGTTCTGTATACAACTGACTGTTTGGCTAGTTCGTTTTAGCAGTTAGCCTCTTTTGAAAGATGCCACAACTACACCCTTCCGCTGCCAAAAAGTACTTCATAGAGATTAAAAAAGTAAGCAACACACACAAACGATTTAAAGCATTTTCCAGTAATGTAATAAAACGCACTGTAAATAAAACGCTAGCCGAGCGGAGGAAGCGAGAAAAGAGCTGCTGGTGCGTTCTGTGCAGAAGTCTGGCACCTAACGTACGTATACATTCTCCTCCCCCTTTACATATGTCACACTTTAACTGAGGTTTCTTGCGGTGAATCATGCATTTTACGTACTTAAACAATGCATGATTTAGCCTACCCATATGTATTAACAATATCCTAATTAATACTCACGACATATACCAGATAAGGGCGCATTATATTAAGTTTCTACTGAGTTCGCACGAATACTAAACACATCTTTATTTCGGTTTATCTGACCTTGCATTCTAATGCGATCCTATTAAGAATTAATTAGTCTTCAGTGGTGACACAAACACAACTTACCGAGCCTTACGTTAGTAGTTACTGCGTTGAATATTAATTTTAATAACAATAAGTTATAGACCAATCGGCGATTATTTTATAGACCATATATTATGGTTATGGGGAGTATCGCAAAGAAAGTCCACTCTGTCCCCATCCAACCAAAACCAACAAAATGAGCAATGGATATTAGATATTTATGGGGGTAATTTATATTCAGTATATTAAACCATTTCTTCATAATCATCATCAAAAAAAAAAAAAAAAAAAAAAAAAAAAAGCAAAACACTTTCTTTGTTTACTTTGTTGAGTAACACTGACAGAAAGAATCAGCAAAATTAACAAAAGTTAAAATCAAAACAGCACATACTGATGCATAGCTTTTAAAATACATGCTGAGACAGATCTATCTAGATCTAAAAAAAATACTTTTTATTTATTTATTTTAGCCTCTTTGCATTCTTGGGTGCAGAAGGTTTCTTTGCTTTCTTGGGTGCAGGAGGTTTTTTTGCTTTCTTGGGTGCAGGAGGCTTTAACAATCTCAGAATTCAGTTGCGGCTCATCTTGGATTTCCCTTGGATTTACTGGGGCAAATTCTTCTTTCCATATTGTGGCCTTCCACACAGACTTCTTGTCTTCCTCTCTGATAAGATTAAGTTTTACATCATCATGCTGATAATGCTTGATCTTGAAGAAGTTTGGCTCAATGTCTCCTCTTAGTTTGATCACTTCGGCTTGGACAGAAGCTCCAGGAACCTCAAGACGGTATTGTTTCTTCATCCGCAGTGGGGTTTCAGGTCTTGGATATTTGATTGGTTGATTTGATTTTTCTTTGAATTTTTTCTTTAAAAAGTGAATCTGATGGGGAAAAAATACACATGTAGAATGATGGGGTTCTTTTGTGTCAAGAAGATCAGTAGATCACAGTGCACTTTCACTGTTATCCCTAGTTTCATAAATATTGTATTAGAAGAAAAAGACGGTTGGAGTATTTTGGCATGAAAAGTCAACTCCACTGATTCCAAGGATATTCCCTCTTCTTTAAAACTGACGACCTTCACATCATCTCTGAGAGTGGGGTCTGACTCTGCTAAACAGGCGTAATGAGGCAGATGGGCCTCCTCCAGTTTCCCTGAGATCACTGTCACATCAATCACAGGACCAGTTTGTTCACACTGAAGCCTCTCCAACTCTGCTCTAAGGAAACGTCCATCCACTGCACCGTACTGGAGAGTGACGTCACCAGCACAGACCCATCGCATTCTGGTCCTGCTGCACTCGAATCGACCCGCCGGAGTGCTGATCCTGAACTCTGACCCTCCTTCATCTTTACAGACTGACGGCTCCACCTGAACCCACTGATCTGAATCAGCAATGTGAACACAAGACTGACAGTAAAGATTCATGTCAGATGGTTCCCGGCTCAGAGACGTTCAGTCTAGAGAACAGAGATCATAATAATGAATGAGATGACTAATGTATAGTGTGAAATACAAACATATAATAAACTTATTTATATAAAATTACAATGATCTCACTCTTCCAGCTTTTCTAAAATCTTTGGTTTCTCATTTTGGTTCTCACTTTCTCATTACAGCTGTGACTCCAGTCCTGTTCTTTGCAGTGGTCAGTGGATTTACTGCACTTCCAGCTTAAAAAAACATGGAGGAAACCAGGAAAGGAAAGGATGTGACGTGTGGCCAAGTATGGTGACCCATACTCGGAATTTGTGCTCTGCATTTAACCCATCCAAGTGCACACACACAGTAGTGAGTAGTGAACAAACATGCACACACACCGTGAACACTGTCCCTAACTATTAGGCCACGGCTGCCCCCGGACCAGACTAAATAAAAATTGTTAAATATATCACCAATATGCTTTTCAATCTTTTTGTAGGATCATTTTGGAGGGGTTTTTTTTTTTATTAGATTCTCGGTTTTGGATTTTTGTAGATTTCATACTCCATATTTCACCTGTTGTTATTATTATAACCACATCTATTAATATGAGCAGTTCAACTGTTTTGAATTAAAATAAAAATAAAATGAGTTTCATTAAACTATTTATTATTGGATAACGTCAAAAGCACAGCTACTGAGCACACAAACCCTTCAATGATCACAGTGCAGTGTGGATCTGTCAGTGATTTCTTCAGTCCATCCTCCAAAAGCAATCCAGTGACACTGACACTATAATATTGAAGTTACACAAACTTGAGCAAAAACCTTATACAACATATACAATACATGCTATCATTTAGTGACATTTCAATTAGTTTGCAGCATAGAGAGTGTGAGTGTAAAGTATTATTTATGATGAACAAATCTATAATGTGGAATAATCAATATTCTGTTCTGCCAGTCATCATTTACTCATGCAAATCATCTTACATGAGCTGCTGTAGACTGGTGCAGGTCTGGACAAGGGAAATGATCCCAGAAGCCCAGCTCTTATTCAGACAGACTAGCTTCAGATCCAGCATCTTCAAACCAACAGATTTAAATGAAGACAGCAACAAACTGGTAGGCTGATTAAGAGCTAAAGAACTGCAGAAATGTAAATGATTGATGTATGGATAACAGCACAGCTACTGATGAGATAAATAGAGCAATGGCAAAAAAAAAACTTACTCTCCTGCTAATCTTTTTGTCTTGCTGAGTCTCTGTAGAAAGAGTGTCCAGTCAGTCCTGGATATCTGTGATTGTGGACATGTAAGACTGATGTTTAAAACTGCTGGAAATGACAGATTCATCTCTGAGGAGCTGAAAGACAACCTAAAACAGACATTTGATAACAACATTGTACACTCAATATTACTGATTTCTGCAGTGTTCTTGAACTTGATAAGAAGGATGTTTTTACAATAAGTTATTACAAGACATCTCCATGAGTGACTGACAAGTCAAGTGACCATCTAGGACTCTAGCACTGTTCTTCCTGAGCTCTATAAAAAGCAGGAAGAACAGATAACATTTGTTGTATCAGCTGTAACAGCTGGCAACGGTAATGTGCCATTCCAGAACAATCTTATAGGAGAAGTAATGAACCACAAAAACTTGAACCAGAAATTTACCTCGACGATTTGTTTATAGAAAAAAGCGGCAAATCAAGCGGGATAAGAAAGAGGAAAGGAGGAAACGTCAGAGGAGAGGACGAGAGGAAACCGGAGGAGCGTCAGAGGATGATTTTTAATCTAAGGGAATTGATTTGATTGATCAGAAAACAAGGAGATATAAACAAGAGAATAATAAAGTTGGTGAGGGAAATGATTGCTTTGAATGATTTTTATTCTGAATTGAATTCGGTTATGGAGGATTTGGAGACACTGAGACTCCAAACCACTGCTCTCACCTCTAAGGGTTATTAAAATGTAAAATGTGTGAGAGGTGAGAACAGCTCAAACTAAATGTTGTAAAGGAGATGCATCTGCAACAGACCTTCTAAAAAGATGATTGCTTGTATTTTACTTTTCTTGGCTATGAGAGATGTGCTACATTTAGTATGATATTGCGGTATAGGAAAGAGATGCTTTGCTTAAGATACTAGAGGGGTCTGTCTGATTGCAGTTGAAGATAATGTATGTACAGTCTGAACTTGTGATACTCAGGTTGAACTTGTGACCTTCGCAACATCTGAGCAAGTGTAAAACTGCACGTATCATATATTTAGAAGTTGCCATGGCAATAGGCGGGGGTCCCCACGCAAAAAAAGAGTGATGCGTATGTGTATGTACCAAATGTGTGACTTATATGGAAATGCAAGGAGGAGACTTTGTGATGCTTATGGCAGACTATAAAATGCCAGTGCTTGACCTCGGGTGAAGACTTTCTCGCTGTTATTTTGAATTTGTTGCTTATGAGTTATTGCTATATTAAACCGAAACCATTTCAAATGGTAATTTGTTTAAATCTCTCTTAAAACATGACTCAGAGTGATTTATTTATTATAACCTATTATCTGAACCTGAAAGAGTTCCTTTCAAGCCCCAAGTGACCGGACAAGGCTGATCTAGTCAGGACAACTTCAGAGAATATTGAACGTACACAATCCATCAGGTGAGAGCTGTTTCATTAGCAATGGATCTGGCTTACTATGATGGTGAAAATGTTGTTTAGGTAGTTTAGTATCGAGATGGAATATTCGCTGGAAACACAACACATTATATAAATAAATATATTATACTCAAAAGTGGCAATGAATGGCTTTATATTCTTTGTGACTGTAATAGATGTAAAGTTACATCAGCTCTCTCAAGATCTTTGCTTCACAGAGAATCTGGATCAAATCTCCAACTTCTGACAGATGCTCCACTGATAACCTTGAGTAGCAGCAGCTGTGTGTTGAAGTAAGCATTGAAGACAGTACAGCAGCACACAACAGTCTGTGCTCCTCAGGGAAATGTTAGACAGATCCATTAACCTGTGTGTTTTCAGAGCTTCCCTGACAAATCTCTCATTTTGGAGCTCATAAAGACAATGGAGAGCAAATAACTCAAATCCACACTGCCATGTCATTGCAGAAATCCTTTTCATCAGTTTTTTCTTTACTTCCCTTTTTTGTAGTTTCATGGTGTGAGTCCACTTGATCTTTTGAAAGATTGAGCTGCTCACCTTCTCATTTAAGAGACCACAGAGAAACATCATGACTGAAGGGATGGGATTTGATAGTCTACCCTCGCAAAATAGGAGATGACCTGCAAATTACAGCTTCTGATACCGTAAGTTAAACAGCTCACCGACTTTCCACTAGGACACTACTTCATCCAGCAAGACATAATAAAGTCTTTAGTTCTCTCATCACATGATCATCATCTGTAAAGTGTTTCTTCAGACAAAAACACACCATCCAAAACAGTAAAGGCACAGAGCAGGCAGTCAGGAAGCTTTTATTTGTCTTCACACTCTCATATGTTTTCTTGAAGAGCTGCTCATACTGAAAAAAACTTCTGGAAGTACTCCTGCACCCCTCTCTCAGAGAAACCCATGATCTCAGTGAAACATTGAGGACACTTGAAGAGATTAATCAGGGCATCAGCAGTTACAAATCTTGTGGTGACAAGCATGAATGACTCAGGCAACAAGAATCTCCTCAACAAGTTCCTAAGAATGACCATAGGTGGCGCTCTCTTGGATGGATCAGTGTGTAGTAACATTACATGAATGGGTGGACGAGATACATACTAATCAATACCATCAATGAGGATGAGGACTTTCTCTGGTTTTAACTCCAGTATCTGTGAGATCTGATCTGATGTTAAGCTGCAACTCCAGCTCAAGAGCTCAAATAAGCTCATCTCCTCAGAAATATACTTCAGCTTTTGAAACTTCAGAAGAAAAACTGCATCAAAGTTTTCAGAGTAAAGTTCTCCAGATGCCCAGTCCAACATGATCTTCTGTAACATAAAGGATTTCTCTCTTCCAGAATCTCCACTGAGAATCACAGTTTTCGGTTTGTTTCCATCACAGTCGAGACTAAACAGCTGGTCTATTCTGATGCTGTGATTCTTGTCAATTGATAACAGATGAGATAAAGCATCCTCATGCTCTATGCTCCTATGAATGATTACTGTTTCAGTATATCTGGCCAGATCCACAAGTTCATCAGACGGAAGATTATACACTGTCACAAACTTAGACCTGTCAGTGACTGAAGACTTGTACTGATGAACTATGTTGTTCTGCTCTATAGAAAAATTATGCAAAAAGAAGCATAAATAATCAAGAACAAATTTTGTTAATAAGCAAAATCCTCCACAGTAGTACAATTAAATGACAAGCTGTAAATAACACTTTAGTTAACATTAGTTAATCACAGTACACAGTAAAATCTAATTAGTTAGGCTTACTTAAAAAAAGCATGCAAACCGACTGCCTTAAAAAAACTAAGTAAAGTGAAATAGGAATAGTATGTTGTACTGACAAATGCTTAGTTAGTATAGTTTACTTACACGAGAGTTCTAGTAACTAAAAAAGAAATGTAGTGGGTACTTGATCCTTTACTTTAGGTTTACTCTTGACTTAGTATAGCTACTCACTCAGCAGAGTGCATTGCGGCATGAATATGCAATTGCTTTGTTTTACTGTTGTTGTTTTTATTTGTTAATTGTTTTTACTGTCTTGTGTCAGTAGTAGCACAACAAAAAGAGAAAATAAAATGGTTGTTGACAAAATGAATACAAATAAATAAAATTGAATTGTTACTATTGTTGTGATTCGCGTGCTGAATGTTGAAGTCTGTCTGTGACTTGAACACATTACCACAAATATTAAAGGATTGTCTCAACCTAATTAAGTTTCTCAAGGTGTTTATGAAGAACAATGAAATTATAAAAGATCATTTATAAATATAAAAAATACATTAGCTATTGATTTAATTAGAAGAATAAGAAGGTTACCTCCTAAAAGTAATCTACTTACTACTTTTTATCCTTTGAAATACAAAAATTATGATTTCATGTTGCTTTGCTGCATCAATAGAAAAAAATTACAACGAGATAAACAAATTTCCAAGTGCCCAACCAAAGGGAACATGAATCACTAGAATGGTAAGTAAAAAACAAACAAACACACACAAACAACATTTTATAAAAATCAACATCAATTTATAAAGTCAGCTTATGTGATGTTTTCTCAAATATTTCAGTTTTAATGAAACAACATTAAAGATGACTTTGGATAACTAGTGAAAAATAACTGCAGATTAAGAATTGCCCCACCTCAAAAACTTTTCTTTTCTTCTTCCTCTGTTGTTATTTTGCAAATTAGCAACATATCAGTGCACTGCTGCCTCTCACTGGTGTATTAATGTCATTGGTTCCTGCTGTAACTTGCTAAAACCTAGTAAGTATAGCATCTAAGTAAAGATAACCAATTATATCTAAGTAAGGTAAACAAATACATTAATAGATGCTATGATGAAATGTGCAACCCTAGCATGTTTTCATGGTCTATTACATCATTTATAACTCCTATCTGAATCTAACAGTAAGTAGCTTTACCTCTTCCATATATTTTCATCATCTCGCTTTCAAGGTCACCTCTGAGCTGACTTTGTAACTCTGCAAATTCACCATAGTCCATGACATCATAAGACTGGAAACAAGAAGGAAAAAATAAAATGACAGTCTAATTAACCTCAATCTGCTCATACAAATCTGTATGCACACACTGTTCAGCACAATTTTCTTTTTTAAATAAAAGTTTTTAAAAGATTACAAACATTTAGAATTTGAGATGGTTTATAAATATCACATGAAGTCTTTTGGAAAATATTCTTCCAGTGGCTCAAATTGATAATCATTAACATTTAGAATAAATCCTTTTAATCATATATTTCCTTTATCAGACAGCCCATTACTTACAGCGGCCATGCATCTGAGATAAGTAGGTCCTTTTGACTTAGAGTGTGTGTGTTTCTTCTGTAGAAAAAAATGTAAAAGCACAATGTTGTAAGAGGTGCACTAAGAAAAATCTGAATATTATTTTAAAACAATAAAATTCAAAAAGGCAACACATGGTAGCTTTATATGTCTGCTTACCATTATGTGCAAAGAGTATACAAACCATATTAACATTAAATCCATATAGTATGTACAGGCTGTAACGAACAACTAATTGTTATGACAAAGTTAAAGATAAAAAGTGAGGAGCAGGCAAATCACAGTTAAAGGCTTGTGATTCTTAACATTACCTAAAATTAGACTTCACATAACCTGTTTCTGGTCAGAAATATATGCATTTTGTGTCAATAAAAGGATGATAGAATTAGTTTTGGTCAGTGTTAGATGTTCATGCACATAGAAAACATGTATTACAAGAAGGTGTTAATATGACTTAAGTTATCAGATATTATGATAAATCAACAGTCTACCTATTTAGGTGTTAGCGTTAACATAACCATAACTGCTTTACCTGTTTCTCAGTCCTCTTGTCTGCAGCTGATACAGAATGAGCAGTTTGTACTTTTGTCTTCTTGAGTTTATCCACCAGTTCAGCCCGCATGCCGTTTTTACACAAAACAGGTCTTGGAGTGAAGGTCTGTCTGCACTGAGGGCAGCTGTAGACTCCCTTCTGATCGTCCTGATCCCAGCAGCCTGTAATACAGCTCATACAGTAACTGTGTCCACAGGGAATGATTACTGGATTCTTCAGTAGATACAGACAGATTGGACAGATGACCTGATCCTCATGCCATGAAATACTGGCTTCTGCCATTTTTCTGCAAACATGCACAAGGCAGAACAACAGCATAAAAATCTCCAGATTCAGTCAACTATCTCAGCTAATATCAAAAATGTATTCTTAAATACAATGAAGCTCTGTTTTAAGACACTTTATCCAAAAAGTGTGGTTACTAGATTTTTTCAGTCATGGTATCAGATTGGATTTTAAAAAATAAGAAACATGTGCAAAATGTGTGCTGCGTAGGCGAATTTACAATGTCTTTTTTTCATGTTTTCCTAATCAGATGTAAAAAATAATTACATTTTTATTTTGGATCTTTCTTTTTGTTCAGCCATTCAAAGGTCCCTTTGTTGTCTAATATTCGTTGTATATATATATATATATATATATATATATATATATGTGTGTGCGTCTGTGAGAGAGAGAAAGAGAGAGAGAGAGAGAGAGAGAGACATTTCAGAGAGGAAAAATTGTAAAGAAACAATGTAAATGTAATGCAACTTGTACAGATTGTGTACAGATGTACTTAGCAATTCTGGTACATCTGTACACAAGTCTTTGTGTAACAAGCAGGACTCGTAGGAAGCGTGTAAGATCCAAGTGCGAGCTTTATTTACAGATCGTAGTCAGACAGGCAGGGTCAGTACCCAGACAAACAGAGTGACGAAGGCAAAACAATATCGTAATCCACAAAACAGGCAGAGTCCAAAAACCAGCGAGAGAAGTCCAAAAGGTAACAAATAAACAGGGAAGTGAAAACTAGACAAAACTATGACAATAAAACAAAACAGGGCAATGAAAACAGGGAAAAGCGCTTGGTAGAGTCCGCAAGAGCAAAACAATACTTCGCAGGGGTTAGTTTGGCATGGCCTGCCTTTTATGGCTGACAAACAGGAAGTTACTGTAGAAGCAGCAGAGGGAGCGGTAACAGACAGTCTATGGTAGAGGGCTCCCTCTGCTGGCGTGGCGTTACACTTTGTAAATAACACATTTATTTATAAGGATTTTAAAGATTGTTTTAGGATGTATTGCTCTGATTATAATACACACTCACACAAATGTATCTTTTGACACAAAACTGCAGGTTTGTAGTAACATTGTTACTATCACTAGGCACTTTATTTAGTATGTGTAGTTATGAGACAAAGAGCATTGTTATTTTTTGTAAATACACAGAATTCAGTTTACGAGTGGTTAAACTATAAAATAATGTCAAATGATAACAATAATCAAATGATAACTTGTATAAATGACTAATGATTATAAATCATTATATGATTAAATGAATAAATTATTATAAATTAATAAAAAACAAACACAACACAAATGTATGGTTGCTCTCTTGAAGCAAAACACACTGTTTACATTTGAGGATCCTCAGATCATTCAGTATTATCAAAGTTTTTTTTTTTTTTTGGGAAAAATAAAGTTTGTTTTATTTCAGATAATTAATATTTACTGTGGCTGGAGAAGCCTTAGGTTTTAGGTCTTAGGGGTTTTCCAAATCTCTGAACAGAAATTCCTCTTCTTGCTGAATAATTAACATTAATTTAGCTTTCTTAATGTCAGAACCATTTCGTACTATGGAACAGATCTCTCTCATTTTTTCTTGAGGACATAAAAACTTAAATCTGATTTTTGAGTATTCTTCTTCACTAATTACTTTTTGATGAAGCAATTTGTCTGCAATTGGTAATGGATTTGTGACCCTTTTAATGAGTTCTGGCCAATTGTCATCAAATGAACAAACATTGTCTTGCTTGCGCTTTAAAGCTCTCTTTACTTTTTGTTTCTGAATTAGTTTTTGTTTCCAAATAACTGTTTTCCACACAAGTGTTTGATCGCGCTGTCTGGTTAGAGTCATCTGTACATCCTTATCTGTAACTCCACCTTGCCTGATCTCGAAGAAGTTTGGCTTAGCTTCGGATGAAAATGAAATCCCTTCTAAAGGAATAACATCAGCATCACATACATCAAGAATGTGTGGTGTTTCCATTTGAAATACAATGTTTGGACTGGGGTGCCCAATCTCAAGGATATTAGGATCTTTTGCTTTTTCATCCTCCATAATTCTCTTGTTTGAAAAAGTATCAAGCTGTGGGAACAAGTAGACACGGAGAATAAGAGGATTTGTTCCTATCATAAAGATAAGAAGATCTAAATGTTGTTCAACAGGGGTGTCTTTTTCGGTAACTACTGTAGTAGGACAAAAGGAAGGTTGGATTAGTCTTGCATGAAAACGAGTCAACTCTACTGATTTCAAACAGATTTCCTTATCTTTAACACTGAGGACCTTTACAGCGTCTGTGAGAGAGGGGTCTGACTTTGCTAAACAGGCGTAATGAGGCAGATGAGCCTCCTCCAGTTTCCCTGAGATCACTGTCACATCAATCACAGGACCAATTCTCTGACACTGACGCCTCTCCAGCTCTGCTCTAAGGAAACGTCCATCCACTGCACGGTA